>PVLA01008239.1:0-91618 GCA_004027455.1 Hydrochoerus hydrochaeris
ATTAAAGCATACAAAGTAGATAGTCAAACAGTGAGAATGTAAACAGCTAAGCATGCATGATTCTCTACATGTATTTCCAGCCTTTCAGTATTAGGCAGAAAAACAAAACTTAGCAAGACAAAAAAAAAAAAAACAAATTCCTATAAAAACATGAAACCAAAAAGTCATATAAAACCACAGTACAAGGTGATCTACAATGATTACTGTGTTGTTTCTTATTATCTTCAATAGAATGTCTGTATCATCAGGCATAATTGAATATAGCAGTATAATTGAGTAAAGCAGTAAATAACAGTATTAGTAAAAATAAAACATTGTAGATAGTATAAAACTTCAAAGGCAGGTAATAATCAAACCAGAGTGGATATTCTAAGTGGATCTTGTCATCTTAAGTTGAGTTGCCTATACTCTCAGACTTGATACTATCAATCATAACAGCTTTGAATAAAATCTATCAATACAAAACAGCGATGCAACAAACCAGATTTGATTATGATCAGTCATGGTAAAACAGTGTAGGTTTTACAGAGCTTTAGATTAAGTTAATAGGAAATTAAGGATGATTACTGTACTATATCCTGTTATTTTTGGCATTGATGTCTGTACCCTCAAATCTAGTGCAGGTAGAATGACTGTAACAGAATATAATGCATCTAAAGCAGAGTAGTGTAAGTAATGTGGGTTGTAAATCCTAGTTCACTATTAACAATATAGTGTATCAAGGCCATCTATGTTAGAGATTCTAGCTATCCTTCTCTGCCTCATTTCTGCTATGCTATTTTTCTGCCTTTGTTTGTCCAGTTTTCTCCTTCATTCTACTGCCTGCCCCACTCATTGAGGCCTTTCTGCCACTGTTCCTAAAATCCTGGTATTTTTTTCTCTCTCTAGAATGTCCTTCAGCATTCTCTGCAGGGTTGGATTGGTGGTCACAAACTCACCCAGTTCCTCTTTGTCATGGAAGCATCTTGTTTCTCCATTAATTTCTAGTGACAGTTTTGCAGGGTACATCAATGTGGGCTGGAGGCCACCTTCCTTCAGGACTTGGAAGACTTCACTCCAAGCTCTTCTTGATCTGATGGTCTGTATTGAGAAGTCAGCCATGATTCTGATGGGCTTACCTTTATAGGTAATCTGTTTCTTTTCTCTGATGGTGTTTAATATTCTGTTTTTATATTGAATTTCTGGTGTCTTGATTATTATATGTCTGGATGTAGCTCTGTTTTGGTTGTAGGTGGCTGGAGTTCTGTATGCCTCACATGACCGAATGTCATTTTCTTTTCCCATGCTTTGGAAGTTTTCCTTAATTATTTCTGTGAATAGCCTTTGTAATTTGCCTGTATATATTCCGGCTTCTTTGTTCATGTTTCTTATTCTTAAATTGTAGATTCTCTTGTCATCTTCTAGCCTTTGTATTCTTACTGCCTGTTTCCTTGTTTTTAAGAGATCTTTTCTTTCATGATCACACATTGCAAACTTGTCTTCAAGTTTTGATAGTCTATCCTTAGTTTCTTTTATGGAGTTTTGCCAGCTTTTGATGGTGTTTTTAATTTCCTGGTAGTCTCTTTGAATCTGCTTCATGTATTCTATATTTTTTATATTCTTTATTGAATGTTTCTCCCCTTTTTTCGTGTTCCTCCCTTCTTCCACCTGTATCTTCCTGAAAGACGCTTCCTGAGAGCATTTCTTTTATTACTCTACTCATATCTTGCTTTACCTGATTTAATATTTCAGTTTTGATCTCATCTACAAGGTCCCAAGATATTTCTTAATGTCCATTGAAACCATATTTAATGTTGTGTGTTTGCCGCCCTCAGTCTCACTTGTTTTTCCTTCTCCTAGATCATTGCTCTCAGGGTTCTGGGCTGGGGACCTCCTCTTGCCTCTCTCTCCTGTCATGGCCCTGGCTTCCTCCACATGGGTTACAGTGCAGGTCCCAGACCCCTTCCCTGTTGGCCACGTTTCCTCTGAAGCACACTGGCAAGGGAACTCCACCCTTTCCTGCCTGCCCTTGTCACTGAGGTGTAAGCAGTGGCTGCATATGCCTGCCCCTCGCCACTGGGCCAGCCAAACTTCAGAGGCCCTCACTTGGTTAGTGCGTGCTAAGAACAGGGAATCAATTTGGGACATCTCATTGGGTCCCGGCCAGGGGCATGGCCCAGTCCAAGCAAATCCCATGAATCTGCTTTTGGGAGGGAGGAACCAACTGAAGTCACTGTCGCTCCCATTTCAGGCTCCTCCTGCCCGATTCCAACGTGTCACACATTTGGTCGCTTCCTTCCTGTGGGGGGGCCTCTCATTCCCAGCACTGACTGTGGATTAATGAAGGTCCCTTCACTGGCTCCAGTCTCCATTGGGCTCACCAACCCCCAACTTCAGTGCTGCTGTGCTTCCTGTGAGTGGTGGCGGGAACGAGTTTGGGCAGCTCTGCTGACCAGCACAGATTCAGGCCTTTGCAAACTTGGTGGGTCACTGAGAATGAAAATGCTGTGCCCCGTAATTTTTAGCTGTTTCAATTTTAGTCCCAAAGTATTTGATGAGATTTTATATGTTTTAATTTCTTCCTGTGTCAAGAGGATTGAACTCCCTCTGTCTGGGTCTCTCCAAGTTGTTTTATTTGGCAAATGAGTTGTTTCTCCTGGGAGGCTTTGTATTTTTTTGCTCACTGATTGGTCATCTTTGTCTTCTCTGAACAGCTACTTTGAAGAAAAAGAGACATTATGGTATCTATTGCTGATTTCCTATCTTCATACTGTAAAATCTAGTAAAGATTTATTCTTTGTTTATAGTGGTTATAATAGTCTGTTTTGTATTATTTAATTTTAACATTTATGAAGGTATGGACAGCTATTTTGAAGAGACATTGTTGTAGCCATTGTCTGGTTTTGAAGGCCTGTAATGCTGTTGTTATTCTGTTTTGATCAGTTTTGTACTATTCTGTATTGTATAAATTAATTGTGTGTGAAACATAGACAGCTATTTAGAAGAAAACAAGAGACATTATGGTAGTCAATGTTGATGTGTTGTCTTGCTTTGAAATCCTGCATCACTTACATTTTTTTCTCCCATATGCTTTGTTCTGTTTTTTATGTTTTGTTTTACCAGCTTTAAAATAAAAAAATAAATACAATAAAATACTGGCTTTGGTTAATATTTCCAGAACCTTATTGAATAGGAATAATAATAGTAGACATTCTCCTCTTGTTACTGCCTATAGAGTGAAAACCTTCCATTTTTGTTTAATGTTTGCTGTTTGTCATAGATATCTTTTATTAGATTGATGCAAAGACCATCTATTATGAATTTCTGTAGGGTTTTTATCATAAACTAGTGTTGGACTTTATAAAAGGCTTTTTGTACATCTTTTGAGATGATCATGTGATTTCTGTCTTTGGCTCTATTGATATGGTGTATTACACTTTCTGATATTCATATTTTAAAACATCCCTGCATTCCTGGGATGAATCCCACTTGGTCATGGTGTTTAATCTTGATGAATTGCTTTATTCTGCTTGCTAATTCTTGCTTTTTTTTTTTTGAGGAGTTTTACATCTATCTTCATCAGGAAGACTGGCTTGTATTTCTTTTTTAGCTGGGTCTTTCTCTCATTTTGCTATCAGCATAATACTTGCCTCCAGGAATGAGTTAGGGTGTACTATTTCCCTTTCAATTTCATTAAAGAGTTGGAGAGTATTGACATCAAACCTCTACATTTCTTGTAACATTCAGCAGTGAATTCACCATGGTCTGGGCTCTTTCTTTGTTGGTAAATTTTTAATTACATTTTCAATCTCACTAACTGTTATTGAGTTATTCAAAATTTTTATATGTTCTTGATTCAGCATTGGTATTTCACATGTATCTAGCAATCTGTTTTTTCTGTGGTTTCCATCCTATGAGAGTAAAGATTTTTTTGAAATAGGTATTGATGATCTTCTGAACTTCCACATGATCTGTAATTATTTCAACCTTTTTATTCCTCATTTCATGAATCTATGTCTTTTCTTTACTTTTTTTGGATGAGGTTATATCAATGTTCTCTATTCTTTCAAAGAACCAATTTTTTGATTCGTTAATACTTTGTAGTGTTTTCCTAGTCTTGAGTGTGTTAATCTCTGCTCTGATCTTTGTAGTTTCCTCCCTTGTATTGGCCTTGGGTTTTTCTTGCTCTTATTTTTCTAGAAGCTTTATATGCAGCATTAAATTATTTATTTGTGTCTGTTCTGTTTTCCTGTTTTGAGAATTCACTGCAATAAATTCCCCTCTTGGACTGCTTTCATTGCTTCCCACACATTCCAGTATGTTGTATCTGTATTTTCATTTAATTGTAGATATTGTTTAAATTTTTTCTTCAATTTCATCTGTAACTCATTGGTTTTTTAGGAGAATATTATTTAATTTCCATGTGTTTATGGAGTTCTTGTTTCTTTTGCTAGTAATTTCCAATTCCATTGTACTATGTTCAGATAATATGAATGGTATACTTTCAATTCCTTTGAATTTACTTAAGTATGTTGTATGTGCTAGTATGTGGTCTATTTTACAGAATGTCCCCAATACGGCTGAGAAAAATGTATATTCTAATGTTTCTGAGTGGAACACTCTGTACACATCTACTAGGTCCATTTGTTCATAAGCTTAGTTCTGTTCTGTTTTTTTTTGTTGTTGTTGTTGTTGTTGTTGATCTTTTGTCTAGTTGACCTATCTCTTTTTGACAATGGTGCATCAAGGTCCCCCATTACAATTCTGTTATTGCTTATTTGATTTTTCATGTCTATTAGTTTTGTCATACATTGTTAAGTGCTCCTGTGTTTGGTGCATAGAAATTTATGCTTATTATCTGTTTCTCTTAAAGTTTACCCCTAATAAGTATGCAGAGACCTTCTTTATCACTTTTAATCATTCATAGTTTGACGTTCACCGTGTCTGCAAACACAGTAGCTACTCTTGCTTTTTTCTGGGTCCCTGTTGCATAGAATATTGTTTTTCTTTGAATTTCAGCATATGAATTTATTTTTGAGTTAGATGTCCTTCTTGTATACAGTGTATTGTTGTATCTTTTTTTAATGTTTTCTTCTAGTCTAGGTCTTTTGATTGCTATATTGAGGCCACTTGCAATGATGGTTATAACAGATATTGGCTTATCTTTGTCATGTTGTTTTCCTGGTTTTTGTTCCCGTATTTATCCCTGTGTTTAATTTCTTGCCCTGCTTGGTAGTTTCTTTCTTTCTTTCTGTTGTTGTCATTGTTGTTAGAATTGGGGTGTTTTTAATTACTTCTATCTGGAACATCTTTTAGTAGTCTTTGTATGGTTGGTTCAGTGGTCATGAATTCCTTCAGTTGTTCTTTGTCTTGGAAGTATATTTTTTCTCCATTTATTTTGAAAAATATTTTTTCAGAGTACATCAGTCTGGGTTGGAAGTTGTTTTCTTTGAGGACTTTACTTCACTCTTTGCTCTTCTTCATTGGAGGGTTTGCATTGAGAAGACTGCCATGATTCTGATAGCCTTTATTTCATAGATGATCTAATTCTTTTCTCTAACAGTTTTAAATACTCTGTTCTTGTGCTGAATTTATGGAATCTTGATATTATATAACTTGATGTAGTTTTTTTAATTTTAATTGTGCTCTTTGGGGTTCTATATGATGCATTTATTTGAATGTGAAATTCTTTTTTAATTTTTTTATTTAAAGAGAAAAAAACAAAAAAACCTAGAAATATTACAGAATTTCAAAAAAAAGATAAACAGCAAGAGATCACTGGTTGATAAATTACATATTGTCCTTTTAGAAATGTTGTTCAAGTTACAAAATTAGAGAATACAAAGTAGACATTCAAGCAGTGAGAATGCAAACAGATCTGTTCAACAATCTAAGAAGAATTATGGTTATCAATCCTATACACTTAAATATTCATGCAGTTATATCTTTTATAGCACTTCCTATTTCCTCTCTTTTATAATAGCAATTATGCATTTTTGAAATTTTTATTTAAAGAGAAAAAGAGCAAAAGAAAAAAGGTAGCAACAGTACAGAATTCTAAAAGAAAAAGAAAAAAAATAGGAAAAACCACTATGAAATCACTAGTTGATAAATTGCATATTGTCATTTTGGATGTAGTTGTTCAAATTACAAAGTTAAAGGATATATAGTAGACATTCAAACAGTGAGAATGCAAACAGTTCTACTCACAGATCCAACAAATATTCAGCAATATGGTCATCTATTTTACACACTCAAACATACATGCAGTTATATCCTTACAGCCCTTTCTTTTCCTCTCTTTTTTACAATAGCAATTACACATTTTGGGTTTTATTACTTTTGCAGTTCTTATCACTTTTTACACTAGAGACACAATTTGACATTTGTAAATATGATTCTTATTTATTTCACTACAATTACACATTTTGGGTTTTATTACTTTTGCAGTTCTTATCACTTTTTACACTAGAGACACAATTTGACATTTGTAAATATGATTCTTATTTATTTCACTAATGAGGATAGTCTCAAGTTGTCTCCATTTATCTATGAAGGCCTCAAGATCATCCATTTTTATAGCTGAGTAATATTCCATTGTATAAAAATGCCATATCTTTTTCATCCACTCTGAAGTTGATGGGAATCATGCTCGTGTCCAAGATTTAGCTATCATAAATTGTGCTGCTATGAACATGGTTGCACATATATCAAAGTGATATGAACTTTTCAGTTCTTCTGGGAAAATATCCAGGAGGGCAATAGCTGGATCGAATGGAACTTCCAATCTGAGTCTTCTGAGAATTCTCCATATGTATTTCCATAATGGTTGCACCACTCTACGTTTCCACCAACAGTGGAGCAATGTTCCTTTTTCCCTCCAGCCTCAGCAACATTTGTTATTAGTTGATTTCTTGATGGCAGCTATTCTTTCCAGAGTGAGGTGAAATCTCAATGTTGTTTTAGTTCACATTTCTCAAATGACCAGTGCTGGTGAACATTTCTTCATTTATTAATTTTCCATATGTGTATCTTCATCTGAGAAATGAGTGTTCATCTCTGATGCCAATTTTTGGAGAGGATCTTTGAATTTGGGGGGCTTGATGTTTTTCAATTCTTTATATGTTCTTGACACAAGCCCTTTGTCTGAGAGGTTGCTGGCTAAAATTCTTTCCCATTCTGTGAGTTTTCTTTTCACTCTGTTGGTGATTTCCTTTGAAATGCAGAAACTTTTCAATAATATACGATCCCATTTCTTGATTCTTTTAAGTGTTTTTTGGGCAGTTTGCATTTTGTTCATAAATTCTCTGCCTTACCCCTATGTATCCAAGACTTCTACCTACCTTGTCTTCCAGTAGATTTAGTGTTTCTGCTTTAATATTTAGGTCTTTGATCCATTTAGACTTTAGTTTTGTGCTTGGTGATATGCATATATCTAGTTTCAGTCTTTGGCATGTGGAGAGCCAATTTTTCCAAAATCATTAAAGAGGTTGTCCTTCTTCCAGTGGACATATTTAGCCTCTTTGTCAAATATCAGGTGGCTGTATGCTTGCATCTTCTGATATGTTCCATTGATCCTCAGGTCTATTTCTTTGCCAGTACCATGCTGATTTTATCACTGTGGCTTTGTAGTATAGATTCAAGTCAGGAATTGAGATGCCTCCTGCCTTGCTTTTGTTGCCCAGAATTTCCTTTGCTATTTTAGGTTTCTTCTGTTTCCAAATGAATTTTAGGAGTGTTTTATCTAGATCTATGATGTATATCAATGGTATTTTGATTGGGATTGTGTTAAATCTGTATAATAGTTTGGGGAATATGGCCATTTTCACAATGTTGTTTCTTCCTAGCCAAGAGCAAGGAATATCCTTCCATTTTCTAATATCTTTTTAATCTCCTTTTTTGGTGTAGTATAATTTCCAGCATATAGGTCTTTTACATTTTTAGGTTGACTCCTAAGTATTTCATTTTTTAGATGTTATTGTAAAGGATAATATTTCCATAATTTCTCTCTCAGTGAATTTTTTGTCTGTGTACAGGAATGCTAATGATTTTTGAGCATTGATTTTGTATGTAGCTACACTGCTGAACTGGTTTATTATCTCTAGTAGTCTTTTAATGGAGCTTTTTGGGTCTTCTATATAGAGTATCATGTCATCTACAAATAGTGATAATTTAACTTCTTCCTTTTCTATCTTTATTCCTTTTATTTTTCTCTCTTGTCTGATTGCCCTGGCTAGTATTTCCAGAACTATATTGAAAAGGAGTGGTGAGAGTGGACATCCTTGTCTTGTTCCTGATTTTAAATTGAAAGCTTTCAGTTTTTGTCCATTTAGTATAATGTTGGCTGTTGGTTTGTCATAGATGGCCTTTATAATGTTGAAGGAGACACCATGTATTCCAAGTTTCTGAAGGGTTTTTTATCATGAACATGTGTTGGACTTTATTGAAAGCTTTTTCTGCGTCTATTTAGATGACTATGTGGTTTTAGTTTTTGGCTCTGTTGATGTGGTGTATTTCATTTATTAATTTGCTTATGTTAAACCATCCTTGCATTCCTGGAATGAACCCCACTTGGTCATTATGCATAGTCTTCTTCATGATTTGCTGAATTCTATTTGCCACTACTTTATTGAGAATCTTTGCATCAATGTTCATTAGTAAGAGTGGTCTATAGTTCTCCTTTTTTATTGTATCTTTCGCTGGTTTTGCTATCAGAGTAATGCTTACCTCTAGGAATGATCTAGGGAAGATTGCTTTCTTCTCAATTTCATTGATGAGTTTAAGGTGTATTGGCATCAAGTCTTCTTTAAATTTCTTGTAGAAATCAGCTGTGAATCCATCAGGACCTGGTATTTTCTTTGTTGGTAAGTTTTTAGTTACATTTTCAATTTCAATAGCTTATAGTGGGTTGTTCAAAATTGCTATATCTTCTTGGTTGAGCTTTGGTAGTTCATATGTTTCTAAATATCTGTCCATTTCCTCTGTGTTTTCCACTCTATGTGAGTAGAGATTTTCAAAGTTGGTATTCATGATCATTCAAATTTATGGGATCTGTATCAATTTCCCCCTTTTCAGTTCTTATTGCATGAATTTGGATTTTTTCTTTCTCTTGATAAGGTTAGCTAGGGGTTTGTCAATTTTGTTTATTCTCTCAAAAAAACAGCTTTTGAATTCATTAATTCTTTCTATTTTTTATTCAATTGCATTGATTTCTGCTCTAATCTTTACAGTTTTCTTTGTTCTATGAGCTCTGGGTTTAGTTTGCTCTTCTTTTTCTAGAAGCTTGAGATGGAGAATTAGGATGTTTATTTGTGCTCATTCTGTTTTCTTGATATGACAATTTATTGCTATATATTTGCCTCTTAAGACTACTTTCATTGCATCCCACAGATTACAGTATATTGTTTCTGTGTTTTCATGGAATTGTAGGTATTGCTTTATTTCTTCTTTAATTTCATCTGTAGCCCACTGGTTGTTCAAAAGGTTGTTATTTAATTTCCATGTATTTGTGCATGTTTTCCAATTTATTTTGCCATTAATTTCCAATTTCAGTGTGCTATGGTCAGATATGATGCATGGGATGATTTCAATACCTTTGCATTTACTTAAGAATGTTTTATTGAATAATATATGGTCTATTTTAGAGAATGTCCCATGTGCAGCTGAGAAGAATATGTATTCTGATGTGGTTGGTTGGAACACTCTGTAAACATCTACTAAGTGCAATTGCTCACAGGTATAATTCATTTATGTTATTTCTTTGCTGACTAGTTGATCTATCTCTTTTTGACAATGGGCTATTAAGATCTGCTGTTATAATTGTGTTCTTGTGTATTTGGTTTTTTGTGACCATTAGTGTCTGTCTTAAATTGTTGGGTGTTCCTGTATTTGGTGCATATGTATTTATAATTGTTAGTTCTTCCTCTTGAATTTTTCCACTAACAACTATGTAGTGACCTTCTCTATCTCTTTTAATCATTTTACATTTGAAGTACATGTTGTCTGCAATTAGAATAGTTACCTCTGCTTTTTCTGGGTTCTTGTTGCATGGAATACTGTTTTCAATTGTTTGACTTTAATTTATGAGTTTCCTTTTGGGTCAGATGTGTTTCTTGTGTACAGCATATTGTGGAATCATGTTTATTGATCCATTCTGTCAGTCTATTTCTTTGTATAAGTGAATTGAGGCCATTTACATGTATGGATATCACTGACATGTACTGGCTTGACTTTGCCATATTATGTTCCTGTTGTTTGCTTTCTGCTTTTCCCCTTATTTAATTGCTTATCCTACCTGGTGGTTTCTTTCTATTGTTGTTTTGGGGATTATAGTCATTATTTTATCTCCATATAGTATGTTTTTCGGTACTCTTTCTAGGTTTGATGTGGTTGATGTGAATTTCTTCAGTCTTTCTTTTCATGGAAGTATCTTTTTTCTCCATTAAATTTGAGTGAAATTTTTTCTGGATACAATAGTCTGGGTTGGATATTGTTTTCTTTCAGGGCTTGAAATACCTCACTCCATTCTCATCTTGACTTGAGGGTTTGTGCTGAAAAGTCTGCTGTGATTCTAATGGGCTTTCCTTGATATGTGAGTTGTGCCTTTTCTCTAATAGCTTTTAGTATTCTGTTTTTATGCTTCATGTCTGAGATCTTAATTATTATGTGTCTGGGTGTGGATTTATGTTGATTGTGACTGTTTGGTGTTCTATATGCCTCACTTATCTGCATATCTGATTCTTTCCCCATGTTTGGGAAATTTTCTTCTATTACTTCTGTGAATCTGATTCTTTCCCCATGTTTGGGAAATTTTCTTCTATTACTTCTGTGAATATTTTGGCTACATCATTTGCTTTGACTCCTGCCTATTAATCTTATATTGTTGCTCTTAGCATCATCTTGAATCTGTTGAATTGTCACTTCATGCTGCTTTGTTATTTTTAAAAGTCCTATCTTTTCATGGTCACTAATTGTGATACTGTCCTCAAGGTCTGAAATCCTATCTACAACTTCATTTAAGCAGTTTTGCAAGCTTTGAATAGAATTTCTTGTTTCTTGGATGTCTCTTTCAGTTTGTTTCATGAATTCTGCATGTTTTCTATATTGTTCATTCAAGGTTTCAATCAGTTTTCCATGCTCCTGTACTTTTTTCTCTATTTCTTTTTTAGCTGTGCTCAGCAACTCCTTTACTAAGGTTGTTATTTTGTGGGAGAGTACTTCTAATTTGATTTCCTCTATAGCCTCATGGAGTTTTTTTTTTTATTTTGCTCTCTATCTTTTCAGAGATTCCCAGTGTGTTACTTTTGGAGTCCTCTATTTAAATATCTCCTGCTCTTGCTTCTGGTGGACTAGATGTTTGAGACTGCATTTTGCTTTTTCATTTTGTCATTTTCACTCTGCCTGATGTTTTCTATGTTTAGGAGGTGGTCACCCATACTCTTTTCAGACTCAACAAGGTCTTACAGTTATTTGGAGGGGGCTTTTCTACTGGCCCTATTTACCCACTGTACAGCTCTATTTTAGGGGCACACTTACCACACTGGCATAGTTAATCCACTGTAATCCAAGGTCCCCTGTCTGGGAGCTAAATTCCAAGTTTTTTCTGTGTGCTAAGATTCTGCCAGAGTGCACAGTCAGGGTCTGAGGTGGAATCTGAGTCTTTCTCACTGTTTGGTGGTCACTGGGTGTGACCCAGTTGGGCCCCCATCCCTGTGTGTGGCTTGGGTTGTTCTGGGATGCTGCACGTGGTCTTATCGCCTGGGAGCATGCTCAAAGTCCCTTTCCATGGGCTGGGATTCCATCCGAGCACACAGTGTGGCCCCAAAGCTAGAATCTGTGTCCCACTGGCTTCTTGGCAGTTGCTGGGTATGGCCCGGTTGGGCCCTTGTCCCCATGTGTGGCCCTGGGTGTTCTCGGATGCAGCACATGATCTTATCGCCTGGGAGCAGGCTCAAAGTCCCTTTCTATGCATTGGGATTCTGCCAGAGCACACAGTGAGGGTCCAAATATGGAATCTGGGTCATGGTGACTGCTCGTTGGTCACTGGACATGGCCCAGTGGGACCCCCATCCCCGTGTGGGGCCCTGGATTGTCTCAGAGGCAGCGCGTAGTCTTACCGCCTGGGAGCAAGCTCAAGGTTCTTTTCCTTGTGCTGGGATTCCGCCGGAGTATGGTGAGTGCCCCAAGCTGGAATTTGGGTCCCACTTGCTGCTTGTTGGTTGCTAGGCATGGTCCTGTTTCCTCCACCCTTCCTGTGTGTGACTCAGGGTGGTCTGGGACACAGTGAGTGGTCTTACTACCTGAGAGCAGGCTCAAAATCTCTCTCTGTGCACTGGGATTCCACCAGAGTGTGCTGTGAGGGCCCAAAGCTGGAATCTGGGACCCACTGGTTGCTTGAAGTTCACTGGGTGTGACCCACTTAGGCCCATATCCCTGTTCATGGCCCGGGGTGGTCTGGGATGCAGTGGGTGGTCTTAATGCCTGGGAGCAGGCTCAAAGTCCTTTTCCATTGAATGTGAAATTCTTTATCCATGTTTGGGAAGTTTCTACCATTATTTCTGTGAAAAAAATTTTATGACATTTGTGCTGTCTATAGCTTTCCCACAGACCCCAATCAACTTTATGTTATTATTCTTTTCTTCAACTTGTAACTGTTGGATTGATTTTTCATGGTCTCTTCATGTTCTGGGGATACCTTTCTTTTCATTATCTCTAGCTGCAATTCTGTTTTCATGCTCTGATATTCTATCTTCCTCATTCAGTCTGTTGTATATATTTTCAATGCCAGTTTTAATCTCTTGGATTTCTGTTTAGATCTGTTAAATGGATTTCATTTCTTTCCTATGTTGAGCATTTTTTCTTTCCATCATTTTTCTAAGCTCATCTGTTCCTTTATCTGTATCTGCTCTAATATTTTTTATTTTTAACATCATTTCTGTTTTACCTGAGACTGTTTTCTCTGTAGCCTCTTCCACTTGTTTTTTCACTTCTGTTGCTATCATTTCAGAAAGTTCCAGTGCTTAAATTCCAATATTGTCTATCTCATTGTGCTGTGGACTTCTCTTGGGTTTGTGGTCTAAGGTTGCACTTTGCTTCTGCATCTTGTATTCATCTTTTTTCTCTTTTTAATTTTATTTTGTTTTCTATACGGATGCTTGATGATTTCTTATGATAGATAACTTATTACTAGTACTGAGGCTTCCCTAGCAAGGTCTATTCTTCAAGGATGTCCTTTAGATATAGAAGGTTCTTTATATCTATCCCAAGAACTTACTTTCCCAGTTTGTAAAGGATGCAAAGTTACTATGTGGGTAAGCACCCATTCCTTTTGTCCTGGATGTTGTGATGATTATGACCCCATGCAATCATGATGTTATCATATAAGAGAGGGAAAATGGTTATAATATGTATACCATCCTAGCTAAATTAATATGGTTAGTAATAATAGTTTCAAGTACAGATTAACTATTGACAAACTATAATAATAGTAATTAATCTGCTACCTCCAACTGCAGGATAAAACTCTAAAATTATGTAACAAAATCAAACATATACTATATACCTATATGCTGTGATTTTACCCTTACTGGATTGAGAAGAGGTTAAGATGGGTGGGGGTCAGCATAATGTGATGGATGAGGTCAAAGTATAATTAAAACTGGAGATCAAAATATAATCACACAAATTTTGGGAAACTGGGGGACTCAGGGGTGATAAAATGAAATAGAATGTGAAGGAGTAATCAGAAGGGGAAGGAACAGTGTTTCCTGATTTGAAAGTTTAAATTCAAGTGATAGCTGAGGAAAGTGAGAAAAGAGATTAGTAGAAAAAAACAGAAAAGGTAAAATTAAACTGAAAAAATAAGGTAAAAAGAGAAGAACAAAAAAGAAAAGAAAAAGAAATAAAGGAAACCAGAAGAAGAGGGAGTAAAATAAAAAACCACAAAGACAAAAATAAGCACAAAATACTAAACAAAACAGGACAAAATACAACTACACAGGAAAAGGATAGCCAATCTGACAAGAGATAATAAAAGCAGTAGAATGCCTCTGATGTTTACAGTTCTGTGATAATGTCCAAGTCAGATTCCAGAAATGTGGTGTACTCCAGGTCAGTTTGCCTTGGGAATTATGGTGGGTATGGAGCTGATTGATCTTGGCCTCTGAATATAGGGGCTGGGATTGGTCTTCTGTTGGTAAGGTTCTCCATCTCACTACTGGCTCCTTACTGCTGCTTCATACATTTCCTCATTGCTGGTCTCACTGCTTACTACATGCACCAAAGGTGTGTGTGTGTCTGCACTCAGTGCCACCTGGCCTGGATGTCTCAGGTGGTGGCCCAGTAGCACCACCCCAGCATAAGCTCTTATTATCCTTCTTAATCATATGAAGAATAAATTAGTAGAGAATCTTCTCTTTTTGTTGTATTTTATTGTTTGTTGGTATGATTTAAATATGCATAATGATCACATTCATCATAGGGAATTTTTAATTATCTGTGATATATTATGCTCCATATTTTTTCCCACACCTTTAGACCCTTATTTACAAAAGTTTTATTTTTATTTCATCTTTCTTGTTTTTTTTCTTTTCCCATTCTTCCTTTCCCTCTGCCCCTCCCTTTCACTCTTTCCCATTTAAATGTTTTCTTCCTGTTTCACAATACCTATTAAGAGTTCTGGACCTTATTTACACTTTCAGTTTCTCACACCAGGAAAAATTTGATATTTGCACATGTGCATCCAATTCATTTCACTGAAGGGAATGGACTGTACACGTATCCATTTACCTAGAATTGTCTCAAGTTTCTCCTATTTTATGGAAAGGTGGTACTCCATTTTATTTTAAAAAACAAATCTTCTTTATCCATCATCAATTGAAGGGGATTTGGACTGCATGCAAAATTTGGCTATTACAAACTATGATGATATAAAAATGCATGACTATATATCACTGTGGTATGATGCTTTTAATTCTTTTGGGAAGACAGCAAGAGGAGAATAGCTGGATCAAATGAATCCTCAAGATTTAGGGATTTTTAGGGAGCTCCAAACTAATTTTTACAGTGGTTGCACCAGTCTGCAATCTCACCAACAGTGGAGGAACATTTATTTTTCTACACAGATGATCTACAATTTGTTACTGGCTGATTTTTTAATAATACCTATTCTTTCTCGAGTGAGATGGAATCTCAACGTTGTTTTAATTTCTAGCTATCTAATGACCCGTAATGATGGACATTTTTCATATATTTACCTGCCCTTTGTTCTTATTGATCTGAGAAGTAGTGATCTTGAAAGCCATGTTTAGAATGAGTCTTTTTTGTAGTTTTTTTATTTAAAGAGGAAAAAAACAGGAAAAAGGTAGAAATATTACAGAATTTCAAGAAAAGAAGATAAACAGTAAGAAATCACTAGTTGATAAATTACATCTTGTTCTTTTAGAAATAGTCATTCAAGTTACAAAATTATAGCACACAAAGGGGACACTCAAGCAGTGAGAGTGCAAACAGATCTGTTCAACAATCCAACAAGAACCTAGAAATATAATCATCAATCCCACACACCTAAACATACATGCAGCTATATCTTTTATAGTGCTTCTTCTTCCCTCTTTTATTGCAATAGCAATTATAGATTTATAAAATTTTATTTAAAGAGAAGAAAAAAAGCAAAACAGAAAAAAGGGTAGCAACAATACAATATTCTAAAAGAAAGAAATAAAAAGGAAAATGAGAACAAGCCCCACTAAGAAATCAGTAATTTATAAATTAGATACTGTCATCCTGGAAGTAGTTGTTCTAGTTACAAAGTTAAAGGGTACATAGTAAATATTTACCCAGTCAGACTACAAACAGTTCTGCTCAAAGATTGAACAAAGATTCAGCAATATGGTCATCTATTTTACACACTCAAACATACATGCAGTCATATCACTTAAAGCACTTTCTTTTCCTCTCTTTTTTACAAAGCAATTACACATTTGGTTTTATTACACTTGTAGTACTTATTTACTTTTTACACTAGAGACAAAATATGATATTTATAAATATGATTCTTATTTTATTTCACTAATGAGGATAGTCTCAAGTTGTCTCCATTTACCTATGAAGGCCTCAAGATCATCCATTTTTATAGCTGAGTAATATTCCATTGTATAAAAATGTCACATCTTTTTCATCCACTCTGCAGTTGATGGGCATCTTGGTTGTTTCCAGGATTTAGCTATCACAAATTGTGCAGCTATGAACATGGGTGCACATGTATCACTGTGATATGAGCTTTTCAGTTCTTCTGGGAAAATACCCAGGAGGGGAATAGCTGGATTGAATGGAACTTCCAGTCTGAGTCTTCTGAGAATTTTCCATATGGATTTCCATAATGGTTGAACGAGTCTACATTCCCACCAACTGTGGAGCATGGAGCAGTGTTCCCTTTACCCTGCAGCCTTGCCAACATTTGTTATCAGTTGATTTCTTCATGGCAGCTATTCTTTCCAGAGTGAGGTGGAATCTCAATGTTGTTTTAATTTGCATTTCTCCAATGACCAGTGATAGTGGACATTTCTTCATGTATTTATTTGCCATTTGTATATCTTTCTCAGAGAACTGTGTGTTCATCTTAGATGCCCATTTTTGGAGAGGGCCTTTGAATTTGGGGGGCTTGATGTTTTTCAATTCTTTATATATTCTGGACACAAGTCCTTTGTCTTGAGGGGTCGCTGGCTATAATTCTTTCCCACACTGTTGCTTTTCTTTTCACTCTGTTGGTGATTTGCTTTCAAGTGCAGAAACTTTTCAATAATGTGAGATCCCATTTGTTGATTCTTTGAAGTGTTCCCATGCAGTTTGTGTTTTGTTCATGCATTCCCTGCCTACTCTTACGTCTCCAAGACTTCTACCTTCCTTGTCTTCCAGTAGATTTAGTGTTTCTGTTTTAATATTGCGGTCTTTGATCCATTTAGACTTTAGTTTTGTGCCTGGTGATATGCATGGATCTAGTTTCAGTCTTCAGCATATAGAGAGCCAATTTTTCCAACACCATTTATATTAAAGAGACAATCCTTCTTCCAGTGGAAATATTTAGCACATTTGTCAAATATCAGGTGGCTGAGTGTCTTTGTAGTTGTGTTTACATCTTCTAATCTGTTCCATTGATCCTCAAGTCTATTTCTTTGCCAGTACCAAGGTGATGATATAACTGTGGCTTTATAGTACTATTTTAAGTCAGGAATTGAGATGCCTCTTGCCTTGTTTTGTTGCCTAGAATTGCCTTTCTATTCTAGCTTTCTTATGTGTCCAAATGAATTTTAGGAGTGTTTTATCTAAATCTGTGAGGTATATCAATGGTATTTTGATTGGGACTGTGTTAAATCTATATAACAGTTTTCAGAGTATAGCCATTTTCACAATGTTGGTTCTTCCTAACCAAGAGCAAGGACTGTCCTTCCATTTTCTAATATCCTCTTCAATCTCCTTTTTCAGCATAGTATAATTTTCAGCATATAGGTGTTTTGCATTTTTAGTTGGTTGATTCCTAAATATTTCATTTTTTTACACGTTATTGTAAAGGGTGATATTTCAATAATTTCTCTCAGTGAGTTTTTGTTTGTGTACAGGAATGCTACTGATTTTTGAGCATTGACTTTGTATCCAGGTACACTGCTGAACTTGTTTGTTACCTCTAGTAGTCTTTTAATGGAGCTTTTTGGGTCTTCTATATAGAGTATCATGTCATCTGTGAATAGTGACAATTTAATTTCTTCCTTTCCTATCTTTACTCCTTTTATTTCTCTCTCTTGTCTGATTGCCCTGGCTAGTGTTTCCAGAACTATATTGAAAAGGAATGGTGAGAGTGGAAATCCTTGTCCTTTTCCCGATTTTAAAGTGAAAGCTTTCAGTTTTTCTCCATTTAGTATAATGTTGGCTGTTGGTTTGTCATAGATGGCCTTTATAAAGTTGAGGGAGATGCCATGTATTCTGAGTTTCTGAAGGGTTTTTGTCATGAACATGTATTGGACTTTGTCAAAAGTTTTTTCTGCATCTATTGAGACGACCATGTGGTTTTTGTTTTTGGATCTTTTGATGTAATGTATTACATTTATTGATTTGCTTATGTCAAACCATCCCTGCATTCCTGGAATGAACCCACTTGGTCATGATGTATAATCTTCTTGATGATTTGCTGCATTCTATTTGCCAGTATTTTGTTAAGAATCTTTGCATCAATGTTCATTAGTGAGATTGGCCTATAGTGGTCTTCTTTGGTTGGATCTTTCTCTGGTTTTGGTATCAGAGTAATACTTGCCTCCAGGAATGATTTAGGGAGGACTGCTTCCTTTTCCGTTTCACTGAAGAGTTTAAGGAGTATTGGCCTCAAATCTTCTCTAAATTTCTTGTAGAATTTGGCTGTGAATCCATCAGGACCAGAGCTTTTCTTTGTTGGTAAGTTTTAATTACATTTTCAATTTCAATATCTGATAGTGGGTTGTTCAAAATTGCTATATCTTTTTGGTTGAACTTTGGTAGTTTTTATATTTCTAGAAATCTGTCCATTTCCTTTATGTTTTCCACTCTATGTGAGTAGAGATTTTTAAAGTAGGTATGCATGATCTTTTGAATTTCCATGGGATCTGTAGTAATTTCCCCTTTTTCAGTTCTTATTGCATGAATTTGGATTTTTTCTTTCTTTCTCTTTATAAGGTTAGCTAATGGTTTGTCAATTTTGTTTATTCTCTCAAAAAAACCACCTTTTTGATTCACTAATTCTTTGTATTGTTTTTTTTTTTAGTTTCAATTGCATTGATTTCTGCTCTAATCTTTACAATTTCTTCTCTTCTATGAGCCTTGGGTTTAGCTTGCTCTTCTTTTTCTAGAGGCTTGAGATGGAGAATTGGGTTGTTTATTTATGCTCATTTGGTTTTTTGATATGACAATTTATTGCTATATATTTCCCTAAGACCACTTTTATTGCATCCCACAGATTACAGTATATTGTTTCTATATTTTCATTGAATTGTAGGTATTGCTTTATTTCTTCTTTAATTTCATGTGTAGCCCACTGGTTGTTTAAAAATGCTGTTATTTAATTTCCATGTCTTTATGCAGGTTTTACAATTTCTTTTGCCATTAGCTTCCAATTTCAGTTCACTATCATCAGATATTATGCATGGTATGATTTCAATACCTTTTCATTTATTTAAGAATGTTTTATGGGATAATATACGGTCTATTATGGAGAGTGTCCCATGTGCAGCTGAGAAGAATGTGTATTCTGATGTGGTTTGGTGGAACACTCTGTAAACGTCTACTAAGTCCAATTGCTCACAGGTATGATTCAATTCTGTTATTTATTTTCTGACCTTTTGTCTAATTGATCTATCTCTTTGTTACAATGGGCTGTTATGATCTCCTATTATATTTGTGTTTTTGTGTATTTGGCTTTTCATGTCCATTACTCTCTGTCTTATATAGTTGGGTGCTCCTGTATTTGATGAATATATATTTATAATTGTTAGTTCTTCCTCTTGAATTTTTCCACTAACAAGTATGTAGTGACCTTCTCTATCTCTTTTAATCATTTTAAGCTTGATGTTCACGGTGTCTACAAATAGAATAGCTACCCCTGCTTTTTTCTGGGTTCCTGTTGTGTGGAATACTGTTTTCCATCCTTTGACTTTTAATCTATGAGTTTCCTTTGGGGTCAGATGTGTATCTTGTATACAGCATATTGTGGGATCCTGGTTCTTGATCCATTGTGTCAATCTATTTCTTTTTATAGGTGAATTGAAGACATTTATATTGATGGATATCACTCATATGTACTGGCTCAACTTTGCCATGTTATGTTCCAGTTGTTTCTTTCTGCTTTTCCTCTTGTTTAATTGCTTATCCTACCTGGTGGTTCCTTTCTGTTGTTGTTTTGGGGATTGTGGTCATTTTTATCTCTGTCTAGTATGTCTTTCAGTACTCTTTCTAGGGTTGCTTTGGTGGATATGAATTTATACAGTTGTTCTTTGTCATGGAAGTATCTTGTTTCTCCATTAAGTTTGAATGGATGTTTTGCTTGGTACATCAGGCTGGGTTGAAGGTTGTTTTCTTTCAGGGCTTGAAATACCTCACTCCAAGCTCTTCTTGACTTGAGAGTTTGTGCTTCAAAATCTGCTGTGATTCTAATGGGCTTTCCTTGATAGGTGAGTTATGTCTTTTCTCTGACAGCTTTTATTATTCTGTTTTTTGGCAGTATGTCTGAGATCTTAATGATTATGTCTCTGGGTGTGGATTTATGTTGATTGTGACTGTTTGGTGTTCTATATGCCTCATTTATCTGCATATCAGATTCTTTCCCCATGTTTGTGAAATTTTCTACTATTATTTCTGTAAATACTTTACGTATGTCATTTGCCTGGACTCCTGTATCTTCACTAATGCCCATTACTCTTACATTGTTGCTCTTGGCATCATCATGAAGCTTCTGGATTGTCATTTCATGCTGCTTTGTTATTTTTAAAAGTTCTATCCTTTCCTGATCACTAAATGTGATCCTGTCTCATTTCAAGGATTTCAAGGTCCGAAATCCTATCCTCAGCTTCCTTTAGGTGGTTTTGCACACTTTCAATAGATTTTTTTTTCTTGGATATCTCTTTGAGTTTGTTTCACAAATTCTGCTTGTTTTCTATATTGTTCATTCAAAATTTCAATCAGTTTCCCATGTTCATGTATTTTTCTCTAGTTCTTTAGCTGCATTCAACAACTCCTTTACTTGAGTTGTTATTTCTATCTTTACATGGGATAGTACTTCTAATTTGATTTCCTCTATAGCCTGATGCAGTTGTTTTTTTATTTCCCTCACTATCTTTTCACAGATTCCTGGTGTGTTACTTTTGGTGTCCTCTATTTCATTGTCTCCTATATTTGCTTCTGGTAAACTATATGTTTGTGACTGCATTTTGCCTTTTCATTTTGTGATTTTCACTCTTCCTGATGTTCTATGTGTAGGAGGGGATCACACACACTCTTTTCAGACACACCAAAGTCTTACAGTTAGTTGGAGGGGGTTTTACTACTGACCCTGTTTATCCCCTGTACACCTCTATTTTAGGGGCATACTCACCACACTGATACAGTTAATCTGCTGTAGTCCAAGGTTCACTACCTGTGAGCAAAGTTCCAAATTGTTCCACACTAACTGGAGCCTGCTCAAGTCTTCTAATGTTCCAGGTGGGAGGGCGAGCCCATCTGTTGCAGTCCAGGGCAGTTTTCAGTCTTGTGCGGGCTTCTGCTAAGTTCCTGGTGTCAGGGCGGGACCTTGAGGGAAGTTCCAGGCAGCTTAAGCCTGATGCAGGCTTCTTTTAAGTTCCTGGTGGCAGGTCGGGGCCCATGGTGGAGGTTCCAGGCAGCTTACACCAATGCAGGCTTCTGCTAAGTTCCCGGTGGCACGGCAGGCCCACGGTGGAGGTTCCAGACAGCCTACCCCTGATGCAGGCTTCTGCTAAGTTCTCTGAGTTCTGGAGACTTTGATGTTGTGTCCATTGTCTCCAAAAACTCCGAAGGGGCACCCCAACAAAACTAAAACTTTCTTACTGGTAAGGATCCAGATGGCTCCTTCTGAATGTAGCATCCAGGGGTTTTTGTTTCTCTTTGAAACAAAGAGATTTCTCAGGGGTGAGAAACATCTCTTGGCAGTCCCCCTGAGGAACAATTGTCTCCAAGAGAGGCTTGGATCCTATACATTCCTTAAATGGATCCAAGGTGAGTCTCCAAATGAAGTGGTTATATGAACAATATAGGAATCCAAGCAGCCAAATTGATAAATTTGAAATTTTATTAGCTGAGCTCAGGACCACTCATGTAGAGATCTCCTTGTTTCAGAATCCCACTGAGTGGCCTCAAACTGGAAAGTTACAGAGCTTTTAAAACAGAGAACCACAAAAAGACACCTTGTGGAAACAATTTAGCTAGAACCTTATGTTAATTTTTGGTTGACACCTGTATCCTGCTTCTTTGTTGAGCAGGTTAATTTTTCTCTTGTGGGTACCGCTCATCCTGCTTTTCTTATGGTATTGTACTCTAGGTAATTTTCCATTCTTCTGAGTCAAATACAGGGCACTAGTTAAATGCAAGACTCAAGATGGCATCAGTTATGCCATGCTACAACACTATATTGCTTTCACTGTTTTGTGTTGATTGGTTTTATTCTATTCTGTTTTGTTTGATTTTGTTATGCCTGATGATATGGACAGTTATTTTGAAGATAACAAGTGGCATTATGTAGCCATCATTGATTTCCTTTTATCTTGTTTTGAAGTCTTGTATCACATCAATTGTTTTGTTTTGATTGACACTATTCTATTTTATTTCTTTTGGTTTCATTCTCTTCAAAATAAAAAATAAAAATATGTAATAAGAGGAAGAAAAAATCTATAACCTACTAATAAGACTTCAGTTACTCAAAAGAAAGGAAAATTTAAATCTTAAAACCTTTTCCAGATGAACAAAATTATGGACCAAAACTTTTCTGGTCAAGATCTCTTCCCTCCTAAGTTATCTATTCTTAATTAATTTGGAAGTATAGTATTATATACGTTAAATCAACAGGAAAAAAAAACAAATAGAATACAGAGTAAAAAATTTAAAAAACAATAAAAAAATCAGGCCCCAAAATTCAAAGGCCTAATTCAAAAATGGGCATTTGAGATACATGCATACTTCTCAGTTGAAGAAATATAAATGGCAATTAAATATATGGAAACATACTCAACATCATTTTTCATTCAAGAAATACAAATTACAACAACACTGAGATTCATTCCACCTCACTCCAGAAAGAATGGCTGTCAAGAAATCAAGTAATAACAAATACTGGAGGGGCTGTGGGAAAAACACAACACTTCTTCATTGTTGGTGGAAGTGTAGACTGATACAACCATTGTGAAAATCTGTGTTGCAATTCTTCAAAAAAAACTAGGATCAGAGGCTCCATTTGACCTAGCTATTCCCCTGCTGGGTATTTTTCCAGAAGAATTAAAAACATTATGCCTCAGTGATATATGTGCACCCATGTTTATAGCTACACAATTTTTAACAGAAAATTTGAAACAACCCAAATCCTCATCAACTGAGGGATGGATAAAAAAGGTGTGGTTGCGGCTGGAGTCTTAGATCAGCAGCATAAGTGCCTTCCTGGTAAGTGCAAGGTCATGAGTTTGATCCCTGGTACAAAAAAAAAGATGTACTATTTTTATACATTGGAATACTACTCAGCCATAGAGAATGATAAAGCTGAGGCTTTTATAGGTAAGTAAATACAACTAGAAACAATACTCATAAGTAAAATAAATCACATTTGCATGTGGAAACACTGTGCTTTCTCTCTAGTGTAGGATACTGAAAGAGTAAATAAGATCAAAGTGTTACAATAGATACAGTAAAAGGGAGAGAAACTGCTTAAAGGAAAATTATATTGTCTGATCAATCTTGCATGCCTATATCTGGTAGCCTGAGCAATTCCTTTGAGAATAACAATATGCAATATAAGAACCTTTGTTAACTTCCTACTACCTTGTTTTAAAATCCTATAACACCATTGTTTCTTGTTGTCATGACTGTTGTCATCATCGTTTTTCATTTTTTGTTGTTTTGTAATTATTTGCTTCTTGATTTTTCTAGGTTTTTTTCTTCAAAATAAAAAAATAAGAAACTGGCATAATAAGGTTCTAAAATAGAAACAAAAAATTTAAAAATGAGTATTTTTAATAAATTTTGCCAGTAAATTTGACCATAGACAAAATGGAAAAATTCCTTGAAAAGAATACCAAAAATTGGCCCAAAGAAAAAGAACATGAATAGTTTCATTTACAATATTTTGAATTGCAACATCCTGTAAAAAAATGAAACCTAAATATACCTGATCACAAAGTAAATGACTTTGCTAGTAGATTCTTCAAAAAATATAGGTAAAAATAACATCAATCCAGTACATAAATCTCCTTTTTGTTTTATTTTTATTAGTACATGTTTTTAGTATATAATGATCACATTCAATGTGAGGATTTGATACACATACATAGCACACCTTAATTAATTTTTCATTTCCTTCCCATCTTCTCCCTCTCCTTACCATCTCTTCATCTCTTTCACGTTCACAAAAAATTTAATTTCCTGTTTTCTAGTATCTATCTTTCATATTACTGTTTAAATACTTATATTTTGGACCTCAAAAAACTATTCAATGTTTAAACTGGTATGTGTGATTTATTTCACTTACTATTATGGTTTCAATGAATTCCCAGTACAAAAACAATTATGGTCTTGAGGCACAATCATTTTCCTACAAAAGACTCAAATTTGTCATTGTTTACATCAGAGTGGTACTCCAATGTGTATAAGTACCACGTTTTCATTATTCATTCATCTGTCAATGGACATACACTTTCAAGGTTTAGATATTATGAGTTAGGCTGTTATAAACATGGATATTCATGAATTACTGTAATATGATGTCTTTAACACTTTTGGGAAGATACTTAGATGAGGAATAGCTGGGTCAAATGGAATTTGTTTTTTGTTTTTTGAGGAATTTCCACACTGATGTCTATAGTGGTTGAACTGGTTTCCACTCCCATCAACAATATAGAAGAGTCCCTTTTCCCCCACAGACGTCATTATTTTTTATTATTTGATGCCTGGATGATAATTATTTCTTCTGGAGTAAGATTCAATCTCAGTGATGTTTTAGTTTCCATCTATCAAATAACTAGAGATAGTGTACACTTTTTTCATGTATTTGTTAACCATTTGTATTCTTTTTCTGAGAAGTGTGTATTCACTTCACTTGTTCATTTTTTTTATTTGGGGAAGGAGCCTGATTTCTTTATATATTCTAGATAGTAGTTCTGTATCCAAGAAGTAAATGGAAAGGGTGTTTCCAATTTTGTAATTTATCTCTTCACTCTTTTGATTGTTTCTTTTCCTATGCAAAATGTCACTTCTTGTGCAATAACATTCTTTTCAGGCAGTCCTTGCTTATCACTATATCTTCAAGAGTTACACCTGTTTTATCTTCTAGTAGATATAGTGTTTTTATTTTAATTTTATGAGTTTGGTCCATTTTTATTTTAGTTTGCTACATGATGAGATATGGATCTAGGTACAATCTTCTGCATATGAATACCCAATATTCTGAGCATCATTTGTAGAAGAGGCTATTGTTCCTCCCTCATATGTTTTCACTTCTTTGTCAAAGATCAGATAACTAACTGAGAGTTCCTGGGTATTTCTGCATCCTCTGTTCTGTAGCACTGATCCACATGTAAGATTTTGTTTGTTTATGTGTTTTGCCAGTAGCATGCTGTTTTTATCACTGCAGCTTTTAACTTGAAACCCAGTATTGTGATGTCTCTTACATTGCTCTTGTTGCTCAGAATTGCTTTGCTATTGTGGGACATTATTGATTCAATAAGAATTTTAGGATTTTTTCTCTAGTTCTGAGGGATGTTGTTGGTATTTGTATTGGAACTGTATTTAATCTATTAGTTTGTAAATATGGTCATTTTGACAATATTGTTCCTGCCTACCCAGAAAAGGGGGTTGGTTTTCCACTTTCTGATGTCTTATTGTCCTTTTAAAGAGTACTGTAGTTTTTGATGCACAAGACTTTCACTTCCTTCCTTGGTTATGCTAATTTATGTGTTTAATTTTTCTTGATGCTCTTATGAATAGTATTGTTTTCATAATTTTCTTCTTAATGAGTTCTTCATTGTTGTACAACATTTTCATGTGTTGATTTTGTGTCCTATTACATTGGTAAATTTGATAGGTGTTAATTCTAGGAACCTTTTGGTGGAATTTTTGGGCCTTTTATATAGAGGATCATGTCATCTGCAAATAATGATAATTAGACTTCTTTCCTATAAATATCTTCTTTCTTTCTTTCTTTCTTTCTTTCTTTCTTTCTTTCTTTCTTTCTTTCCTTCTTTCTCTTGACTCATTGTTCTGGCTAATATTTTGAGTACTATGTTGAGCAGGAGTGGTGCTAGTGAACATTATTTTTTTTCCCTGACTTTAGAGGAAAAACTTCCAACTTTTCCCCCATTTCATATAATACTGGCAGTAGGTCTGCCATAAATGGGTTTTATCGGACTTGACAAAGATCCTATTTTCTTTCAGATTTTTATCATGAGTGGATGTTGGATTTTTTTGAAGACTTTTTCTTTATCTATTTAGATGATCATATGACTTTTACCCTTGGTTCTGTTTATAAGATGTATTATAAGTATTGATTTGCACATGCTGAACCATCATTGCATACCTATTTTGGTCATGATTAATGATATTTTTGATAATTTATTGTATTTGTTTACCAGTAACTTGGTAAGGATTTTTGCATTTATGTTCATGAGAGAGATTGACCAATTGTTTTCTTTTTCTTAGGTACTTGTCTGGTTTTAAAGTGATGATAATACTGGTTTCCATTCATGACTGGAAGTACTCATTCCTTTACAGTTTCATTAAAGAATTTGAGAAGTATCATTATTAGATCTTCCTTGAAGTTCTTGTAGAAATAAGTGATGAGTCCACTGGGTCTTGAGTTTTTTCTTAGTTGGCAGATTTTTATTACTACTTCAGTTTCATTGCTTGTAATTGGATTGTTTAGAGAATTCATATTTTCTTTGGTACAGTTTTAATAATTCATACATACAGTGCCACCTTGGTTTATGAACATTATTCATTCCATGATTCTGGTCATAAACCAAATTGGTCACAAAATGAATCAATTTTCCCATAAGGTGTAATGTAAATAGTTAACTTCTGAAACATATGAATTTTTAATATGAAACAAAGTACAGTACAACACAGTATAAAAAGAGAGTACACTAACCTTGCTTAAGGAGATGCTAGTGTGAAGGATAGAAGGTGAGTGGGGAGGAAGTTAGCCTTCCTCTACAAGGACATAAGGAGATCTCCTTCAGGGGTATCTTTTTTGTCTCTTATCTTCAGGGTCAATTTTGATGAAAAATCTGTCTGTCACTTATTTTTACCTGTATTGCATGACTCTCTAGAAATGATAGGCCACATCATCTTTCATTAGCTTGAACATTGTTCATTATGGTTATGTTAGGGTGAAGCTTCTCAAAGAAAATATGTCATTCATTCTGTTTTTCCATGGTGGATTTTATCAGATCACTGCTAAACTCCTCCCTGTCTTCCTCTTTCTTAGTGGAATGCTCCTCAACAAGCACCTTCTGCTTCTCACTCTGGAGTTTAGCAAATTTTTCCATAATCAGCTCCTCCTTATGATCCTCAACAAGATCTCTGACTGTACCATCAATTTCCAGACCCATACTCCTGACCATGGACATAATTTACTCCATTACATGTACATCAAACCCATCAAGGTCACATTCAGGCCAAAGTTTCCTCTATTCTGAGTTTAAGGTCTGATATGTTACACCTTCCCAGGCTTTTTCAATGAAATTGATGCAATGGATGACATCACAATGTTTCTTCCACATAGATAAACCTCTTCAGTGACATTAAAACACATGACAAAGAGCACATTTGTGTGGCACTTCCTAAAAGTTCACATCACTTGCTGGTCCATGGGCTGCAGGAGAAGTGCTGTGTTGGTGGAAGGAACTTGACTTTTATGATGCCATGCTCAGCATCCATATCATCCACCAAGGCTGGAGGGTGTTCCAGGGCACTCTCCATCAGAAGAAGGCAGCTTACAGGAGTTGGTTGTTAGACATTCTTAACAGTGGGTGTAAACATTTCATGCAGCCTTTCCATGAGCAACTGCTTTGTGACCCACGTTTTCACACTGGGCCTCCACAAGACAGACAGTCTGGTCTTGTTCACACTATGTCCCTTGAAAGAATGAGGGATCTTAAAATGGTATACCAGCAGTGGCTTAATTTTCAGATTGGCACTTGCATACATGTACACCAAAAGGGTCAATCTGTCCTTCATGGGCTTGTGTCCTACCAGGACCTTTTCCTCCTGCATGATATAGATTCTGTTCTGCATCTTCTAGAAGAACATTGTTTCTTCACAGTTGAACCCTTGTTGAATAATGTATCCAACCTTCATGAATTTATGCATTATTTCTTATAGGCTTCTGTAGTAGCCTTGACAGAACTGGAAGCCTCACCATGTTTTATCACACTGTAGATGCTACCTCATTTGTGGAATTTATCAAACCAACATCTACTGACTTTAGATTCATCACTTGTTGCCATTGTAGTGTGGTTTTCTTGCAGCAAAACACTGTGCAATTTCCCAGCTTTTTCATAGACCATAGCTTCACTAAAGCTATCACCTGCCAGAAATTTCTTATTCAACCACACTAACAAAAGTTTTTCTAACTCTTCCAGCACCTGTGTCTTCCACATGCTTAACATCATTACCCCTTTTTCCATATCAGTTCCTTTGATGGCATCTTTACTCTTCAAAATAGTCAAAATTGTCAACTTCAAAGGCCATATTAGTCGCATGAATAACACATTCTTGCTTTTCTCCAATTTCATTCTTCAATTCAATGGTTATTTCCTTCAAAACCTTCTTACCATTCTTGCTCTGCACTTTCTTGTTACTTTCATTATTGCTCTGTATATTCTTGTCACTTTCATAACTGCTTTGCATATAATGGTTACTTTCATTACTACTCGCAACTTTTACCACAATTTTTGCTCTGCATTTTCTTTGGAGCAAAGCTGGAATGAATAATGCTGTACAGTACTTACTCTATGTGCTTAAAAACACAAAAAAGGTTTTATACAAATTGTGCACATGTTTGTAACTATAATCTCTACCAGAGAAAGTCACCACCATGTGTTAGAGTGAGGAAGTTGGCCACATTCATGTTCATGTGGAGAAGTTGGCCACAGTAATGTTTTCATCAGATGTAGAGTTTATTAATGGAAGTAAAATTTGGCCACTCTCTTCAGGAACTGAACTGTTTGCAAATGGAAGCATTAATGAACTAAGGTATTACTGTATCAAAGGACAGGTTTGGTGGTACATGCCTGTAATCCCAGCACTCAAAAGGCTGAGACAGGTGGATAGCTGCAAATTCAAAAATCTGTACAGTGAACTCATAAAGTGAGTTCAAGGCCATCCTGAACAACATAGTGAAACTCAAAAAAGAAAAAAAATACTGTAGGAATTTGTCCATTTCTTCTGGGTTTTCCAGTTTACTGAATTTCAGGTTTTCAAAGTACTTACTAATAATATTCTGGATTCTGGCAATGTCTATTGTGATTTTAGCTTTTTCATTGCTAATTGCTTTCACTTGGGTCTTTTCTTTTTTGTAAGATTGACTATTTTATTGATTCTTTTGCTTAAAAAGCTCTTCAATTCATTGATTCTTTGCATTTTTAGTATCAATTTCATTAATTTTGGCTCCAATCTTTATCACTTCCTTTTTTGTATTAAGTTTGGATATTTACTGTTCTTATTTTTCTCAGACCTTAAAGTGCATTGTTAGGCTATTTATTAGACTAATTCTGTTTATTTGATATAGACATTCATAGCTATAAATTTCCTTTTAGGACTGATTTCACTGTGACACAGAGGTATGTTGCCCTGGCATTATTTTTTTTCCTTTTTAATACATTTTTTAAAAAATTTATTTAAAGAGAAAAAAGGCAAAACAGAAAAAAGGGTAGAAATAATACAGACTTTCAAAAAAATAAACAGTAAGAAATCACTACTTGATAAATTACATATTGTACACTTAGAAATAGTTGTTCAAGTTACAAAATTAAAGCATACAAAGTAGTCATTCAAACAGTGAGACTGCAAACAGTTCTGTTCAATGATCCAACAAAAACTTAGTAATATGGTTATCAATCCTACACACTTAAATATATGCAGTTATACCCTTTAGAGCTCTTTTTTCCCTTTCTTTTTTATTTATTTTTATTTTTAAGAAAGAATGAAAAGAAAATTTTAAAAAAGACAAAATATAAAAAACAAGAAGTAAAATAGAATACAGAGTTCAAAAAATTAATATCATAAAATGGCTAGTTGATACTTCTTGTCAACTTAACAATAGTTGTTAGAGTTGCAAAATCTAAGCATAAAATGTGGTTAGACACTCAAACATTGGCAGTACAAACTCTTCTGTTCAATGATCTAACAAAAGTTCAGTAATATTGTCATCTATTTTATACACTATACATACCATTATATCCTTTAGAGCAATTTCCCTCCCTTTCACTTTCACAATATCTATTATACTTTTATATCTATTATACAGTTTTAGTGTTTATTTTTTAATTAAAGAGAAAAAACAAAAAAGAGTAGAAATATCACAGAATTTTTTTAAAAAGATAAACAGTAAGAAATAACTAGTTGGTAAATTACATATTGTCCTTTTAGAAATAGTTGTTAAAATTACAAAATTAAAGCATACAAAGTGAATTTTCAAGCCTTGAGACTGCAAAAAGATCTGTTCAACAATCCAACAAGAACTTAGAAATATGGTTATCAATTCTACACACTTAAATATACATGCAGATGTATCTTTTATAGCACTTCCTATACCCTCTCTTTTTTTACAATAGCAATTAAACATTTAAAAAATTTTATTTAAACAGAAAAAAGCAAAACAGAAAAAAGAGAAACAATACAGAACTCTAAAAGAAAAAAGAGAGAGAAGAAAAATCCACTAGGAAATCACTAGTTGATAAATTACATATTGTCATCTTGGATGTAGTTGTTCAAAAGTTAAAGTTGTTACAAAGTTAAAGGATACATAGTAGACATTCAAACAGTGAGAATGCAAATATTTCTGCTAAAAGTTCCAACAAAGATTCAGCAATATGTTCATCCATTTTACACACTCAAACATACATGCAGTTATATCCCTTAGAGCACTTTCTTTTCCTCTCTTTTTTACAATAGCAATTACACCTTTTGGGTTTTATTACTCTTATAGTTCTTATTACTTTTTACACTAGAGACACAATGTGATATTTATAAATATGATTGTTATTTATTTCACTAATGAGGACAGTCTCAAGTTGCCTCCATTTACCTATGAAGACCTCAAGACCATCCATTTTTATAGCTGAGTAATAATCCATTGTATAAAAATATCACATCTTTTTCACCCACTCTGCAGTTGATGGCAACTTGGTTGTTTCCAAGATTTATCTATTACAACTTGTGCTGCTGTAAACACAGGTGCACATATATCACTGTGATATGAAATTTTCAGTTCTTCTGGGAAAATACCCAGGAGGGGAATAGCTGGGTTGAATGGAACTTCCAATCCTAGTCTTCTGAGAAATCTCCATACTGATTTCCATAGTGGCTGTACCACTCTGCACTCCCACCAACAGTGGAGCAGGTTTCCTTTTTCCCACAGCCTCGCCAACATTTGTTATCAGTTGATTTCTTGATGGTAGTTAATCCTTCCGGAGTGAGAGGAAATCTCAATGCTGTTTTAATTTGCATTTTTTGAATGACCAGTGATGGTGAACATTTCTTCATGTATTTATTTGCCATTTGTACATCTTCCTCTGCGAATTCCATGTTCATCTCAGATGCCCATTTTTGGAGAGGATCTTTGAATTTGGGGGGCTTGATGTTTTTCAACTCTTTATATGTTCTGGATATAAAGTTCTGGATTACCTTTTTCTGAGGGGTTGCTGGCTAAAATTCTTTCCCACTCTGTGGTTTTCTTTTCACTCTGTTGGTGATTTCTTTTTAGTGTAGAAACTTTTCAATAATATGAGATTCCAGTTCTTGATTCTTTCCAGTGTTTCCCATGCAATTTGCATTTAGTTCATGAATTCTCTAACTACCCCTATGTCTCCAAGACTTCTACCTACCTTGTCTTCCAGTAGATTTATTGTTTTGGTTTTAATATTTAGATCTTTGATCCATTTACACTTTAGTTCTGTGCATGGTGATAGGCATGGATCAAATTTCAGTCTTCAGCGTGTGGAGAGCCAATTTTTCCAACACCGTTTATTAAAGAGGCTATCTTTTCCAGTGAACACGTTTAGCCCCTTTGTCAAATATAAGGTGATTGAGTGTCTTTGTAGTAGTGTTTGCATCTTCTAATCTGTTCCATTGATCCTCAGGTCTATTTCTTTGCCAGTACCATGCTGATTTTATCACTGGGGCTTTATAGTACTGTCTCAAGTCAGGAATTGAGATGCCTACTGCCTTGCCTTTGTTGCCCAGAATTGCCTTTGCTGTCATAGGTTTCTTCTATTCCTAAATGAATTTTAGTAGTGTTTTATCTAGATCTGTGAGGTATTTCAATGGTATTTTGATTAGGATTGCATTAAATCTGTGTAAGAGTTTTAGGAGTATGATCATTTTCACTATGTTTGTTCTTCCTAGCCAAAAGCAAGGAATATCCTTCCATATTCTAATATCCTCTTCAATCTGCTTTTTCAGCATAGTATAATTTTCAACATACAGGAGTTTTACATTTTTAGTTAGGTTGACTCCTAAGTATTTCATTTTTTTAGATGCTATTGTGAAGGGTGATATTTCCATAATTTCTCTCAGTGAGTTTTTTGTTTGTTTGTTTGTTTGTTTGTTTGTTTTTTGGGTACCAGAATACTATTGATTGTAGAGCATTGACTTTGTATCCAGCTACACTGCTAAATTGTTTATTACCTCCAGTAGTGTTTTAATGGAGTTTTTTTGGGTCTTCTATATAGAGTATCATCTCATCTGCAAATAGTGATAATTTAATTTCTCCCTTTCCTATCTTTATTCCTTTTATTGCTCTCTTTTGTCTGATTGCCCTGGCTAGTATTTTCAGAACTATATTGAAAAGGACTGGAGATAGTGGACATCCTTGTCTTGTTCCTGATTTTAAAGTGAAAGCTTTCAGTTTTTGTCCATTTAGTATAAGGCTGGCTGTTGGGTTGTCATAGATGGCCTTTATAAAGTTGAGGTGGACACCATATATTTCGAGTTTCTCAAGAGTTTTATCATCCACATGTGTTGGACATTATAGAAAGCTTCTTCTGCATCTATTGAGAAGACCATGTGGTTTTTGCTTTTGGCTCTGTTGATGTGGTGTATTATATTTATTGATTTGTGTATATTGAACCATACCTGCATTCCTGGAATGAACCCCACTTGGTCAAGATGTATAATCTTCTTTATGATTTCCTGCATTCTATTTGCCAGTATTTTATTGAGAATCTTTGCATCAATGTTCTTTATTGAGATTGGCCTATAGTTCTCCTTTTTGGTTGGGTCTTTCTCTGCTTTTACTTGCCTCCAGGAATGATTTAGGGAGGATTGTTTTCTTCTCAATTTCATTGAATAGTTTAAGGAGTATTGGCATCAAATTTTCTCGAAATTTCTTGTAGAATTGTGCTGTGAATCCATCAGGAACTGGGCTTTTCTTTGTTGGTAAGTTTTTAATTATGTTTTCAATTTCAGTAGCTGATATTGGAAGAAGAGCAAGCTAAACCCAATTGAAAATTGCTATACCTTCTTGACTGAGCTTCAGTAGTTCATATGTTTCTAGAAATCTGTTCATTTCCTCTGTGTTCTCCACTCTTTGTGAGTAGAGATTTTCAAAGTAAGTATTCATGGTCTTTGAATTTCCATGGGAATTGTAGTAATTTCCGTCTTTTCAGTTCTTATTGCGTGAATTTGTTTTTTTTTCTTTTTTTGATAAGGTTAGCTAAGGGCTTATAAATTTTGTTTATTCTCTCAAAAAACCAGCTCTTTGATTCATTTATTCTTTATATTTTTTCCTTTAGTTTCAATTGCATTGATTTCTGCTCTAATCTTTACAATTTCCTCTCTTCTCTGAACTTTGGGTTTGGCTTGATCTTCTTTTTCTAGAAGCTTGAGATAGAGCGTTAGGTTGTTTATTTGTACTCGTTCTGTTTTCTTGATGTGACACTTTGTTGCTATATATTTCCCTCTTAAGACCACTTTCATTGCATTCCACAGATTACAGTATGGTGTTTTTGTATTTTCATTAAATTGTAGGTATTGTTTTATTTCTTCTTTAATTTCATCTGTAGGCCACTGTTTTCTCAGAAGGTTTTTATTTAACTTCCATGTATTTATGCAGGTTTTGAAATTTCTTTTGCCATTAATTTCTAGTTTCAGGGCACTATGGTCAGGCATTATGCATGGAATGATTTCAATACCTTTGCATTTATTTAAGAATGTTTTATGGGATAATATATGGTCTATTTTGGAGAATGTCCCATGCACAGCTGGAAAGAATGTGTATTCTGATGTGGTTTGGTGGAACACTCTCTAAACATCTACTAAGTCCAATTGCCCACAGGTATGATTCAGTTCTGTTATTTCTTTTCTGACTTTTTGTCTAGTTGACCTATCTGTTTGTGACAATGGGCTGTTAAGATCCCATGTCATAATTGTGTTTTTGTGCATTTGATTTTTCATGTCCATTAGTGTCTGTCTTATATAGATGGGTGCTCCTGTACTTGGTGCATATATATATTTATAACTGTTAGTTCTTCCTCTTGAATTTTTCCACTAATGAGTTTGTAGTGAACTTCTTTATGTCTTTTAATCATTTTAGGTTTGAAGTTCATGTTGTCTGCAAGTAGAATAGTTACCCCAGCTTTTTTCTAGGTTCCTGTTGCATGGAATACTGTTTTCCATTGTTTAAATTTTAATCTGAGTTTCCTTTTGGGTCAGATGTGTTTCTTGTATACAGCATATTGTGAGATCCTGTTTCTTGATCCATTCTGTGAATCTATTTCTTTTTATAGGTGAATTGAGGCCATTTACATTTATAGATGTCACTGATATTTACTGGCTCGACTTTGCCATGCTATGTTCCAGTTATTTCTTTCTGCTTTTCCCCTTATTTAATTGCTTATCTTACCTGGTGGTTTCTTTCTGTTGTTGTTTTGGGGATTGTGGTATTTTTTATCTCTGTCTAGTATGTCTTTCAGTATTCTTTCTTGGGTTGGTTTGTTGGATGTGAATTTCTTCAGTTGTTCTTTGTCATGGAAGTATCTTGTTTCTCCATTAAATTTGAATGAAAGTTTTGCTGGGTGCATCACTTTGGGTTGAACTTTTTTTCAGGGCTTGAAATACTTCACTCCAAGTTCATCTTGACTTGAGGGATTGTGCTGAAAAGTCTGCTGTTTTTCTAATGGGCTTTCCTTGATAGGTGAGTTGTGCCTTTTCTTTAGTAGCTTTTAGTATTCTGTTTTTATGCTTTTTGTCTGAGATCTTAATTATTATGTGTCTAGGTGTGCATTTATGTTGATTTTGACTGTTTGGCATCGTACATGCCTCATTTATCTGCATATCAGATTCTTTTCCCATATTTGGGAAGTTTTCTGTTACTTCTGTAAATACTTTATGTATGTACTTTGCATTGACTCCTGCATCTTCACTAATGTCCGTGAATCTTATATTGTTGCTTTTGGCATCACCATGAAGCTTCTGGATTGTCATTTCATGCTGCTTTGTTATTTTTAAAAGTTCTATCCTTTCATGATCACTAATTGTGATCCTGTCCTCAGGGTCTGAAATCCTATCCTCAACTTAATTTAGGCAGTTTTTCACACTTTCAATAGAATTTTTAGTTTCTTGGATGTCTCTTTGAGTGTTTTTAATGAATTCTGCTTGTTTTCTATATTGTTCATTCAAGGTTTCCATCAGTTTCCCATGCTCCTGTAGTTTTTTCTCTATTTCTTCTTTAGCTGCACTCAACAACTTCTTTATTATGGTTGTTAATTCAATCTTTACATGGGAGAGTACTTCTAATTTGATTTCCTCTATAGAATGATGGAGTTATTTTTCATTTCACTCACTATCTTTTCAGAGATTCCCAGTGTTTTACTTTTGCAGTCCTCTATTTCAATGTCTCCTTTATTTATTTCTGGTGCATTAGATGTTTGAGAGTTCATTTTGCTTTTTCATTTTGTCATTTTCACACTGCCTGGTGTTTTCTGTGTGTAGGAGGGTGTCACCCACACTCTTCAGACTCACCAAAGTCTTAATGTTAGTTGAGGGGGGCTTTACTACTGGCCTTATTTACCCAGTGTACACCTCTATTTTAGGGATATACTCACCACACTGACACAGTTAATCTGTTGTGGTCCAATGTTCACCACCTGGGATCAAAGTTTCAATTATTTTCACACTGACTGCAGCTGCTGAGGTTTTTCTGATGTTCCTGGTGGAAGGGCTGGTGCAGCAGAAGCAGTACAGTGACATTTTAGGCCTGGGGCAGGTCTCTATGATATTCCCAGTGGAATGGTGGGCCCAGCAGAAGCAGTTCAGGTTAGCCTGGTGTGAGCTCCCATGATGTTCCCAGTGGAAGGGTGGGCCCAGCAGAAACAGTCCCTATATCTATTATACTTTTTGAATACCATTATTCTGTCCATTCTTATTATTTTTTATACTAGAGAGACAATGTGATATTTACTAATGTGAGTCTTGTTTGTTTCACTAATGAGGATATTCTCAAGTTGCCTCCATTTACCGATAAAGTCTTCAAGATCATAATTTTTATAGCTGAGTAGTATTCCATTGCATAAAAATATTTTTTTATCCACTCTACAGTTGATGGGCATTTTGCTTATTTGCAAGATTTGGCTATCACAAATTATGTTGCTATAAACATGGGTGCACATATATCACAGTGACATGACCTTTTCAGTTTTTCTGGGAAAATACCCAGGAAGGGAATAGCTGGATTGAATGGAACTTCCAATCCTAGTTTTTGAGGAATCTCCATACAGATTTCCATAGTGGTTGCACCAGTTTGCACTCCCACCAACAGTGGAGAAGCATTACTTTTTCCCTGCAGCCTTGCCAGCATTTGTTATCAGTTGTTTTCTTGATGCCAACCATTCTTTCTGGGGTGACATGAAATCTCAATGCTGTTTTAATTTGCATTTCTTGAATGACCAGTGATAGCGAACATTTCTTCACGTATTTATTTGCCATTTGTATATCTTCCTCTGAGAACTGTGTGTTCATCTCAGATAGCCATTTTTGGAGAGGGTATTTGAATTTGGGGGGCTTGATGTATTTCAGTTCTTTATATGTTCTGGATATAAGTCCTTTGTCTAAGGGATTGTTGGCTAAAATTCTTTCCCATTCTGTGGGTTTTCTTTTTGCTTTTTTGGTGATTTCTTTTGAAGTGCAAAAACTTTTCAGTAATATGAGATCCCAGTTGTTGACTCTGAAGTACTTCCCATGTGTTTTGCATTTTATTCATGAATTCTCTCCCTGCCCCTATGTCTACAAGATTTTTACCTACTTTGTCTTCGAGTAGATTTAGTGTTTTGGTTTTGATATTTAGATCTTTGATCCATTTAGCCTTTAGTTTAGTGTATGGTGATAACCTTGGGTCTAGTTTCAGTCTTCAGCATGTGGAAAGCCAATTTGTCCAACACCATTTATTAAAGAGACTGTCTTTTCCAGTGAACATGTTTACCCCCTTTGTCAAATATAAGGTGGCTGAGTGTCTTCGTAGTAGAGTTTGCATCTTCTAATCTGTTCCATTGGTCCTCAGGTCTGTTTCTTTGCCAGAACCATGCTGATTTTATCACTGGCTTTGTAGTATAGATTCAAGTCAGGAATTGAGATGCCTCCTGCCTTGCCTTTGTTCCCCAGAATTGCCTTTGCTATTGTAGGTTTCTTCTGTTTCCAAATGAATGTTAGGAATGTTTTCTCTAGATCTGTGATGTATGCTAATGGTATTTTGATTGGGATTGCATTAAATCTGTATAACTTTTGGAAGTATGGCCATTTTCACAATGTTGGTTCTTCCTAACCAAAAGCAAGAAATATCCTTCCATTTTCTAATATCCTCTAAAATCTCCTTTTTCAGCATAGTATAATTTTCAGCATATAGGTCTTTTGCATTCTTGGTTAGGTTGATTTCTATGTATTTCTTTTTTTTAGATGCTATTGTTACAGGCAGTACTTTGATAATTTCTCTCTTGGTGAGTTTTTTGTTTGTGTACAGAAATGCTATTGATTTTTCAGTGTTGACTTTGTACCCAGCTATGCTGCTGAATTTGTTTATTACCTCTAGTTTCCTTTTAATGGAGTTTTTTTGGGTTTTCTATGTAGAATATCATTTCACCTGCAAATAATAATAATTTAACTTCTTTTCCTATTTTTATACCTTTTATTTCTCACTCTTTTTTGATTGCTCCAGCTAATAGTTCTAGAACTATATTGAGTAGGAGTGTTAATAGTAGACATCCTTGTCTTGTTCCTGATTTTAGAGTGAAGGCTTTTGGTTTTTGTTCATTTAGTAAAGTGTGGCCTTTATGAAATTGAGGTACATATGGTCTATTCTGAGTTTCTTTACTGTTTTTATCATGAACATGTGCTGGACTTTACTGAAAGCTTTTTCTGCATCTATTGGGATGACCATGTGGTTTTTGTTTTTGGCTCTGTTGATGCAGTGTATTCCATTTATTGATTTGCATATGTTGAACCATCCCTGCATTCCTTGAATAAATCCCACTTGGTCATGGTGTATAATCTTCTTAATGATTTGCTGCATTCTGTTTGCCTGGAATTACTTTTTAATTCTAGGAACTAATTTCTGCTTCAATTACTTCTTTATATATTTTTTTCTTTACTTTATTTTCTTTATTTAGAGGAAAAATGTAACAGAAAGCCAATAGAAATAATACAAAATTTCAAAAAAGAACAAAAACAAAAAACAGCAAGAAATCACTAGTTGACAACTACACATTTTCGTCCTAGAAGTAGTTGTTCAAGTTAGAAAAGTAAAGCATACAAAGTAGACATTTAAACAGTGAGATGTAAACCACTCTGTTCATCTATCCAACAAAAAACTTAGTATTATGGTAATCAATCTGACACACTCAAATATACATACAGGTATGTCCTTTAGAATATTTTCCTTCCCTCTCTTATTTTACAACTCTTATTTTACAATACCTATAATAAATTCTCATAAACTGTTTAGAAATTCTACACATGTATAAGCCTCTACATGCATACCTATCCTTTCTCTCTTAGAGAGAAAAACAAAACAAAACAAATCAACAATACAAATTCTGAGATAAACATGAAATGAGAAGCACATATAAAATAAGAATAGGTGATCTGTGGTTGCCACCATGATGTCTCCTGTTATTTTCAATAAAATTGTCTATATCATTAGGCTTAGTATAATTAAACTTAGTGGTACCTAGCACTATTAATAAAGACCAAACATTGGAGACATTATAGGGCTTCAAAGGCAGTTAATAATCAAACCAGAATGGGTATCCTATTGAATCCTGCCATCCCCAGAGTAGTTGCCCTTACTCCCAGACTTGACACCCTCAGGCATACCAGATTTGAATAAAATCAGTCAAGACAAAACAGTGATATAGCCAATCTTCTCTGCCTCATCTCTTCTATGCTATTTTTCTTTCAATGTTGATTAGTTTTCTACTTCATTCCACTGTCTGCCCCTTTCATTGAGGCCTTTCTGCCCTTGTTCTTGGTATCCTGGTGATTTTCTTCTCTCTCTCTAGAATGTCCTTCAGTATTCTTTGCAGGGTTGGATTGGTGGTCACAAACTCCCCCAGTTGCTCTTTGTCATGGAAATATCTTGTCTCTCCATTAATGTTGAGAGAGAGTTTTGCAGGGTACATCAATCTGGGTTTGAGGTTATTTTCTTTCAGGGCTTTTAATATTTTGCTCCAAGCTCTTCTTGATTTGATAGTTTGCATCGAGAAGTCCACTGTGATTTTGATGAGTTTCCCTTTTTAGGTAATCTGTTTCTTTTCTCTGAGCACTTTTAATATTCTGCTCTTGTGATGGATTTCTGTGATCCTGACTATTATGTGTCTGGGTGTAGATCTATTTTGGTTGTAGCTGGCTGGAGTTCTGTATGCCTCATATATCTGAACATTGTTTTTTATGCTTGGGAAGTTTTCCTTAATTATTTCTGTGAATAGCCTTTTTATTTCATTTATATTTGTCCCTGCCTCTTCATTCACATTTTTTATTCTTAAGTTATAAATCCTTTTATCATCTTCTAGCCTTTGTATCACTACTTCCTTGTTCCTTGTTATTTTTAGAAGATCCTTCCTTTCATGATCATACATTGCAAATCTATCTTCAAGTTTTGAAAGTCTGTCTTTAGTTTCTTTTAAGAAGCTTTGCCAGCTTTCAGTGGAGTTTTTAATTTCCTGATATTCTCTTTGGATCTGTTTCATGTATTCTAGATTTTGTTTATATTCTTCATCAAAGGCTTCTCTCTTTCCTCTGAGTTCCTCCATTTTTCCATTTGTGTCTTCTTGAGGAGTACCCAGCATCTTTCATTAATCTTCTTGTATCTTGCTTCACCTGAGTTAGAATTAGAGATTTAAATTAATTAATGAGGTCACAGAAGTATTTCTTTTTTTCCAATGAGGCCATGTCTGATACTGCATGTCCACTGCCCTCATTCTCCTCTGTACTCACCCTTCCTGGGCTTATTTTCCCTGTGTCAGTGGTTGAAGGCCTTTTGCTTTTTCTCTGTCTTGTCATGCTTCTGGTTTCCCCCAGACAGGTGAAGGTGGAAGCAATCAAAACAGGGAGAGGTGTCTGGACCTTTAGGTACTGCCCTAAGACCCTCTGCAGCTTACTGGCTAGGGCAGTGCTGCCCTCCTCTGTCTACTGTTGATCTGTGAGGTGCCCGCTGTGGTGGCAGTGTGGGCCTGCCCCTCCCCTCTGAACCAGTGAGTGACTTCAGCAGGCTAGACTGTGCTCTGCGGATGTCATAGGTTCAGGACAGTCTCATTCCAGGCTATTGGATCCCGATCAGGGGCATGACCAAGCCCAATCAGATCCCACCAATCCACTTTGGGCCATGAGCAGCTGACTGAAGCTGCCTCAGCCATTGATTCAAGCCTGACTTGCCCAAATCCAATATGTCGTCCTGCCAGTGATCTCTCTCTGGGGAATCCAGTTCCCAGCACGTACCAAAGGTCATGCAGCTCTGCTCCCCATCTCCACTCCCCATTGCAGCACCTCCTCCCACCAAGGGTCTAGAGCTCAGCAACCCCCGCTCTCACAGGGCTGTGACCTCAGCTCTATAGTTAGTCACCAGACTCCAAGATGCCCCCAGCACAGCTACCGGAGCATGGCCAATCAAGGCCTCCATCCATGCTTCTTCCTCTTCTTCTTCTTCTTCTTCTTCTTCTTCTTCTTCTTCTTCTTCTTCTTCTTCTTCTTCTTCTTCTTCTTCTTCTTCTTCTTCTTTTTCTTCTTCTTCTTCTTCTTCTTCTTCTTCTTCTTCTTCTTCTTCTTCTTCTTCTTCTTCTTCACTTCATTTTTTTCTTTTTCCTCATTTTCTTCCTTGGTTGCAAGAATTCCTCTCCTTTTGTCCAGTCCTCTCCAAGGTGTCAGATTCCAGAATTTGAGTTGTTTTTCTCAGAGAGGCTCTCTATCGTGCTACATCTCAATTTGCCATCTTGGATCTTCTCCCTGTTTTGATTACTTCTATGATCCACTAGTTATTCAACAGATTTCTGTTTAATTCCTGTGTTTGTATAATTTCTGTACTTTCTTTTGCTATTGATTTCTAGCTTCATTTTACTATGAGCTCATAATATGCATGAGATAATTTCAGTTCTTCTGTATTTACTTAAGCATGCTTTATGGACTGATATGGGGTATGTTTTGGAGAAAGTTCCAGGTACTGTTGGGCAGAATCAGACTGTATTCTGGTGTTGTTGTGTGGAGCCCTCTGTATATATTAAATCCAATTGTTTGAATGTGTAATGTAACTCTGATATTTCTTTGTTAATTTTCTATCCAGTTGATCTTTCTGGTGGTTACTGACTGTTATCCTGAGTGGGGAATGCCCAGCTGAATTGAGTCAGTGTGGTTCTATGTGGAGAAGACTTACACCTACTGAGATGCACAGCCAGCTACTATTATGCTAAACCACAGATTTACCACAGAAAAGCATAGAATGTATTGTTATAACTCAATGTTATGCTGTACAGGAGGTTTGTTGTTGGAACAGTATAAAAGTAGAATGGGATGGAGGAACTTCAGATGATCTTCTTTAAAGGAGCTTTATTGCAGCTGCTTTTATTCAGAAGAGTTTCAGTGGTTTTTCTTCAAAGGATCTCTAGCTGCTTTTGTTCTTTGGGAAAGCTTCAATCCTCATCTTTATCTTGGTCATATTCTGCTGGCCTTCAGTTTATATCCTTCAGTGTTTTGGCACAGACACTTCCACTTTAAGCACTGACCCTAAGGCCTTTCCAGTGCAGTTCCTTTGGTCTCCCATTGAAGACCCTTCAGCCTCCTGATACAGACTTGTATGTGATGTTGTGATGGGCTCCAATACCTCAACTGGATCTCTTTGGTTTCCAGAATGCAGACAGACATCTTGCATCCTTCTACATCTGACTCTAGTAAGCATTGACTAATACAATTTATTTGTGACAGTCAGATGTTGAGGACATCCATTATAATTGTGTTAATATGCACTGGAGTTTGGTATGTATATGTTTATAAGTGTGTTCTCTTTCTGTTGAATTGTTCCTTTATCCAAAATGTAGCAACCTTCGACACTTGTGATGAGATTTTCTTGAAATCTACTAACTAAAACTAGAATCATCACTCCTGCTTGTTTTCAGGCTTCCAATATATGGAACATTGTTTTCCATCCTTTGAGTTTTAGTTTATAAATTTATTTTATTTTATTGTACATATTTACAATACACAAAACTTATATTCATCTTAGGAAGTAGGTACATGTACTTAAAGCATCTTGATTTTTTTTAAATTCCCCTTCCCTTGTCATCAACTCCTTCCCTCTATCCCTTAGTTCCCTTTCTCTATTTTCATTATTATTGTCATTGTTGCTATTATTATTATTATTTATAATTCATGTTTGTGGCATATAGTATGTACATTCATTGTGATTGTATGGTAAATGTACATGAAACATCTCAAATGTGTTTACTTCTCCTTCCTCCACAAATCCCTTTCTCCTTGTCTCTTGCTGTCCTTCCCACTTAGAAACAAATCTCTCTCTGATTTATTCTATCAATTCTTTATTTTACCCTTTATTTACACCTTGCCTTATTCAAACGAGAGATACCATGTGGTATTGAAGCTTGTGTGTCTGAATTATTTCACTTAATATATTTCCTAGGTGTATCCATTTCCAATAAATGTCTTGAATTTATCTTCTTTGTATCCAAGTAGTATTCTATTATATATTGATACCACTTTTTTTCTTCATTGATTTGTTGATGGATATACAGGCTGCTTCCAGGATTTAGCTATAATGAACTGTGCTACTACAAACTTTGGTATGCCTGTATCACTGTAACATGGTATACTTAGCTCTTTTAAGAAGCTACCTAGATGGGGAATATCTAAGTCAAAAGGAGTTTCTATTTTTAGTTTTTTTATAAATCTTCATACCGGCTTCCCTAATAGTTGTATGAATTTCAAGTTCCACTAAGAATGTTGAAGGGTTCATTTTTAACTGCAATCATGCCAGTATTTGTTATTAATTGATTTCTTGATGATTGTCAATCTTTTGGATGTAAGATGAAATTTTAGTATTCTTTTAATTTGCATTTCTCTAGTGGCCAGTGAGAAACATGTTTTTCATATGTCTATTGGCCATTTGTATTTCTGAGAATTATCTATTCATTTTACATGCCCACTTTTTAATTGGGTCTTTTATGTTTGGGGTGTAATTTTTTAAATTCTTTATATACTTTGGATATTAGCCCTCTTTCTAAGAAAGAAAAGGCAAAAAAGTTCCCATATTGCAAGTTGTCTCCTCACTCTGTTGTTTGTTTTCTTTGTTGTGAAGTTTAGTTTGAAGTAACCCCATTTGCTGGTTCTTGATGTTATTTCTTGTGCAACAGCGGTTCTGTTTAAAAAGTCATTACCTCCACCCATCACTTTAAGATTTTTACCTATTCTACTTTCTAGTAGGTTCATTGGTTCTGTTTTAGTGTTTAGATTTTTGATCCATTTTCATTTTACTTTAGCATGTAGTGAGAGGTATGGGTCTAGCTTCAATCTTTTGCATGTGAATAGCCAGTTTTTTCATAACCATTTGTTAAAGAGGTTATCTTTCATCCAAAGAATATTTTTGGCCTCTTTGTTGAAGATCAAGTCACAGGAAATTTCTGGGTTTGCTGTATTCTGGGTTTGCTGTATTCCTCTGCTGTATTCTACTGATCTACATGTCTGTTTTGTGCCAATACCCTTCCATTTTTAACAATGTTGCTTGGTAGTACAACCTGAAATCAATTATTATAGTGCCTCCTGCTTTACTCTTGTTGCCCAGTATTTCTTTCACTATTTTGAGTTTGTTCTGGTTTCACACAAATTCTTTGAGGAATACTGTTGATATTCTGATTGTGATTATATTGGATCTATGTATCTATTTTGGGACTGTGACTAGTACACACTGTGCCCAGTTTCATTGTAGAGGTCTACAAATTCCTTAGGTTAATTCCTAAGTACTTAATTTTTCTTCATGGTATGTGAATGGTATTGTTTTCCTAATATTTTTCATTAAGTTCATCATTGATATATACAAATGATATTGATTTTTCTGTGTTGATTTTTTATCATACTATATTGATGAATTTTGCTATTAATTCTAGGAGGTTTTTGGTGTAATTCTCTGAGTCATTTATGTAGAGAGTCATGCCATCTGCAAATAATGACAATTTGATTTTTTCCTATACATATCCCTTTGATTTCTTTTTCTTGCCTGAGGGCTCTCACTAAAGTTTCAAGTATTTTGTTGAATGCTAGTCATAGAGTCATAGAGCATCCTTGTGTTTTTCTTGATTTTAGAGGGTAAGTTTTCAGTTTTCCCCCATTGAATATGGTATCTATTAGTGTGTCATAAATGGCTCCTATCCAATTCAGGCAAGATTGTACTATACTTAGTTTCTTTAGAGTTTTTATCATAAAGGGGTGTTGGATTTTATCAAAAGGTTTTTATTCATCTAATGATATGATCATAAAGGCCTTTAACCTCCTAAAGGAGTTAACAGCAAAGGGCTTAAATAAAAGAGAAAAGTGCTGCTATCTTAGGGCTCCAGGAAGGTCAAAGGCATGTAACAGAATTTGCAACCACATGGGGGTGAGACAAAACTTCTCCAGGCAGCCTGTATCTATTTGGTTTTCACACAAAGAAAGGGATTAATGAGGAAAGTAAAGGACCTTGGGAGTAAGTTAAAGGATTCTCCAAACAGTAAATTTTGACAATTAAGAGAACTGTCTTATCACTAAGATTGACAGATTTATTGTTCTGGAGTATGGGATGTCAGCAGCCCATGTCCTTTGTTGCCTCAGGTGTGGTTTTCTAGACTTCAGAGCACCATGTATATACTCTTTTCCAACACAGCCAGAGGTCCCTATGCTTAGCAATTTAACCCTATGCAGCCCAGTCTCCAATAATGTAGTTTTTGCTTTGCTTCTGTTTATGTGGTGTACTAGATTTATAGATTTGCATATGTTTAACTAACCTTGCAACTCTAATATGAAACCTTCTGGGTTATGATGTCTGGGCCTTTTGATGATGAGTTGCATTCTATTTGCAAATATCTGTTTTGACTTGTTTTGTTTTGTGGCAAGGTCTGAATATGCAGTGCAGGCTGCCCTTGAACTCACTTATATACCCTAGGCTGGTCTTAAACTAGCAGCAATCTTTCTGCCTCAGCCTTCTAAGTGCTGGGATTGCAGTCATGCACTCAGCTTGAAAATATTTTATGCTCATTAAGAAGATTGGCCTGTAGTTTTCTTTTTTAGTTGGGTCTTTTTCAGGTTTTGGGATCAGAGTGGTGCTGTTTTCCAAAAATGATTTTGCAAACACCCTCCCCCTTCAACTTCACTGATGAGTTTGAGGAGTGTTGGGTGGTGTAATACCCCTAAACTTTTGTAGAATTCAGCAGTGAGTCCATGCATTCTTGGCCTTTTTTTATTTGGTAGTCTTTTTATTATTCTCTCAATTTTTTTGCTTGTTATTACATTATTAAATATTTTTATTTCTTCTTTCATTTTGATAATTTCTATGAGTTTAGAAACTGTCCATTTCTTCAAGATTTTTCAGTTTGTTGGAATACAATTTTTCATAATAGTTTCTGTATTCTGGATTTCAATTGTGTCTCGTAATTTCATCTTTTTCATTTTTTATCATATGGATGAGTCCTTTTCTCTTTTTTGGTAACTTTAGCTAAAGGTTTATATATCTAGTTTATTATTTCAAAGAACCAGTTTTTTAATTTATTGATTCTTTATGCTGCTTTTTGTTTCAATTTTACTAATTTCTGTTCTGATACTTATGATTTATCCCAATTTTGGGGGGTTTAGTTTTTTTTTTTGTATCTTGAAGTTAGTCATAATATTATTTATTTTAGCTCTCTTTGTTTTTCTAAAGTGTACATTGATTGCCATACCCTTCCCTATTATAACTGTTTTCATTGTATGTTATAGGTTCTGGTGTTTTATACCAATGCTGTCATTTGATTACAGAAATTGTCAATTTCTTCCTTGATTTCTTCTATGATTCCTTGTCTGTTCAGTGGAGTATTATTAAGTTTCTAGGTGTTTGCATAATTTCTATGGTTTCTTTTGTGATTGACTTCTAGTTCAATTGCACAATGGTCTGATAAAAAACATGAATTGATTTCAATTCTTTCATATTTATTTAAGCAGGCTTTGTGGACTACTATGTGGCTTATTTTTGAGCAAGTTTCTTGTGCTGATGTTGCATTAAAGTAGAACATTTTGTATATATTTATGAAGTCCAGAATTTCAAGAGTGTGGTTCAACTATGATGTTTCTTTATAGTTTTTTTGTTGCATTGACCTGTCTTTACAAAAGTAGGGTATAGAGATCACTCTATATGATTCTACTAGTGTTCATTTGATCTTTTATGTTTAGCATTACTTGTTTTATGCAGCTATGTGCTCCATTACTCTGTGTGTATATGCACAACTGTTATTTTTTTGTTGAAGTATTTCCTTAACTAATATGCAGTGGCCTACTTTGTTTCCTCTGATCGGTTTTAGCTTGAAGTTTGCTTTACTTGAGAGTTAAATTGCTACTGATCAACTTGTTTTCAGGTTCCTGTTGCATGAAATATTGTTTTTATGTCCTTTGACTTTTAGTCTATGAACATGTTTTTGGATTAGGTCAGTTTCTTGAATCCAATAACCTATTGGATAATGCATTTTAACCTAGTCCACCAACCTGTGTCTTTTAAATCAAGTTGGGGCCATTAACATTGATAGTTAAGCCAAATGTGTTGCTTCATGCCTGTAATCTTAGCCCTTGGGAGCCTGTGACAAAGGATAACTGCAATTTGTAAGCCAAACTAGGCTAAATAGCAACCATTGGAGCTCACTCATTCCTCCTTACCCTTTTCCTCTTTCTTTTTCCTTCCTTAATTCCTATCAGGAGAGAGGACTCCACATGACCTCAGTTTTCTGTATTCTGACTCTTGTCCTTTTTCTTCATCCTCTCACCATCCTCACCCTGGGAACATCTAGAGCTGCATGGAATGCAACAATCTACATACTGAGTTCAAGGCAATCCTAAACTACATACCAAGACCCTATTTCAAAGACCAAAACAAAACAAAACAAAAACCAACTGAGGTTAATTACTGAAAGTTGTTGACTTATTTTTATCAATGCACTTTATTTTCTTTTGATGAATCTTTAGTGTTTCTTTTCTTTTTTGGTTTATCAATTATTCTTGCTTGATGTATTCATTTCATCTGGTCTTTTGGCTTTGTTGGCTTTGTTGTCTCTGTCTAAGATATTCTTGAGTATTTTTTGCAATGCTGGTTTGGTGCTCATAAATCTGTGGAGTTTTCTTTTTCATGAAACATTCTTATTTCTCTATCTATTTTGAAAGAAAATTTTGCCACTTATATTAATCTAGATTGAAAGTTGCTTGCTTTTTAGGGTTTGAAATAATTTACTCCCAACTCTTCTGGCCTTCAAAGTTTATGGCAATAAGTCTGCCATATGTGTTTACATTTATATGTGATTTTTCATTTTTCTGTTGCAACTTTTAAATTTTTTTAATTTTTAATTTTTTTATTATTTTGAAGGTAGTGAAATACAACAGAACAAGATATAACAAAGCCAACTGAGACAGTGCAGTGAAATTGGTACAGAACATCACAACAGGTAATAGGTACCATAGTATACCTCATTATCTTCACAATAGTTGTTCTTTCAGTCAGGTGTAGCAAAATCAAACCAAATACAGAACATTACAGAACTTATTAAAACAGAATATTGAATAGAGCAATACAATTAATCAGATGCTGGCTGGTTCTTCCCCTGGGGCAGCTACTGCTTGCCCGAGCCATGGCTGCTTACCAGGGAGGTGAGTGGGTTGCTTGGTTTCCCAGTGCCCTACATCCCAACATAGTGTGGATCTTAGGAGACACTGGGTGATTCTCCCCCTGGGGCAGCTGCTGCTTGCCCGAGCCATGGCTTAAAACTGTTTTTATGGAGAGCTGGCATTTTAATTATAGTTTGTCATGGAGAACTTCTTTTATCATTAGAGGTGTTTGGTGTTCTGTAAGTCTCACTTACCTATATGCTGAACTCTCTACTCATACTTGGGAAGTTCTCTATTATAATTTCTGTAAATAATTCCATGCACGCTGGCTTCTATTTTCTCACCAACTTCAATTAGCCTTTGGTTCATCTTAGCATCTAACAGTGTTGGATGAGATTTTCTTATCTTCTTTTTTGAAAGGCTTTTCTGTGTAATTTTTTAAAATTCTCCATCTTGTCCTCCATTTCAGAAACACTGTCTTTGTGTTGGCATTTCTGCAATTTATCAATTCTATACAATATTTTATATTTGATATTTCTGCCAGGTATCTTTCTATGGATATCCTATCTTTAACTGCACCAAGTTGCTTTTCTTTTTTTCTTTCTCTTTTTTTTTGAGACAAGATTGCACTGTGTAGTTCAGATTGGCCCTCAATTCACTTATGCAGCCCAGGGTGGTCTTTAACTCATGGTGATCCTCTTGCCTCAGCTTTCTGAGTGATGTGAACCAAGTTTCCTTAGCTATTCTTTAATAAGCTCCTAAAGTTCCACAAACTGGTGTTTGCTTTTCTTTCCATTGGTACCCCAAGATCTCCTTTGTGAGAGTTGAAAATTTGGGGGGGGTTGTTATTTAGTTTCATGAGCTTAATTCATTCTACAATTCTGGAAAAGATGGCCATGTCCATGTTCATGTGAGAAAGATGGCTTGGTCCATTACCCAATGGAAAACAAAAACAAAATTTTTCCAAATTGTTCATAAACAAGTGACCGTTGGGTGCGGACAGCTGCATACATTCAGTCTCCTGTGTGAGGTGATTTCCAGGGAGCAGGGAAGATTTGTGACATTTCTCCAAGCCAGTAAGACCCCACCCTGCCTCCCAAATCATCAGATGCCACACCAAAAGTCCCTACAGGCCTACCTGGTCCATGCCCAGTGACCCCCAGAGACGAATAGCTGCCTGCATTCAGACTCCTGCCCAAAGTGATTTCCAGCACACAGGAAAGTTTTGGAACATAGCTCTGAGCCAGAAAGACCCTGCCCAACCTCCAAAATCACTGAAGACCACAGTGGAGGTCCCTAGTAGCCTAACTGGGCCATGCCTAGAAATCCCCAGACTGTGGACAGCTGCCTGCATCCCACCTCGAGAGCTGAAAGTGCATGAGGTGATTTCCAGTGCATGGGGAAGCCTTGGAACATTACTCAGAGCCTGGAAATATAGGAAAATGAAAAAGGAAAAGAGAAAAATACAATCTCAAACCTCCAGCCCATCCGCAGCAAGCCTAGGAGACATGGACATAGAAGAAAATGTAAGTCATACACTTGAAAGAGCTGAAATGATAGCAAGTGAAGTAAAGAAACAACTCTGGGAAAGTATAAAAGAACTCAGATCAGACATAATCTCCCAGGTAAAAGAAGAAATGAGAGACATAGCTGAAGCCTGCATCAGGGGTAAGCTGCCGGAAACTCCACCATGGGCCCGCCCAGCCACTGGGAACTTAGCGGAAGCCTGCATCAGGGGTAAGCTGCCCAGAACCTCCACCGTGGGCCTGCCCTGCCACCGGGAACTTGGCGGAAACCTGTATCAGGGATAAGTTGCCCGGAAACTCCACTGTGGGTCCACCCTGCCACCGGGAACATAGCGGAAGCCTGCATCAGGGTTAAGCTGCCAGAACCACCACCGTGGGCCTGCCCTGCCATCAGGAACTTAGTGGAAGCCTGCATCAGGCATAGGCTGTCCAGAACCTCCACCGTGGGCCCGCCCTGCCACCAGGAACTTAGCAGAAGCCTGCATCAAGTTTAAGCTGCCTGGAACCTCCACTGAGGGCCTGCCCTGCCACCAGGAACTCAGCGGAAGCCTGCATCAGGCATAGGATGTCCATAACCTCCACCATGGGTCTGTCCTGCCACCAGGAATATCGAGGAGGCCCGCCCTAGACTGAAAACTGCCTGGGACTGCTTCAGCTGGGCCCACTCTCCTATCTGGAACATCAGAAGATCTCAGAGGGATCCAGTTAGTGTGAGAAAATTTGGAATTTTGCTCTCAAGTGGTGAACTTTGGACTAAACCGGACTGACTATCAATCTGGTGAGTATACCCTTAAAATAGAGGTGTACATGAGATAAATAGGGCCAGTAGTAAAACCCCTACAACTAAATGTACAACTTTGTTGTGTCTGAAAATACTGTGTGTGATCCCCTCCTACACATAGAAAACACCAGGCAGAGTGAAAATGACAAAATGAAAAAGCAAAATGCAGGCTCAAACATATAGTTCACCAAAAGCAAGTATAGGAGACATTGAAATAGAGGACCCCAAAAGTAACACACTGGGAATCTCTGAAAAAATAGTGAGTGAAATAAAAAAAAAACAACTGCATCAGGCTATAGAGGAAATCAAATTAGAAGTAGTCACCCATGTAAAGATAGAAATAACAACTTTAGTAAAGGAGTTGTTGAATGCAGCTAAAGAAGAACTAGAAACAAAAGTATATGAGCATGGGAAACTGATTGAAACTTTGAACAAACAATATAGAAAACAAGCAGGATTCATGAAACAAACTCAAAGAGACATCCAAGAAACAAAAAATTCTATTGAATGCATGCAAATACGCCTAAAGGTAGCTGAGAATAGGGTTTAGTACCTTGAGGACAGGACCACAGTTAGAGATCAGGAAAGGATAGAACTTTTAAAAATAACAAAGCAGAATGAAATGACAATCCAGAAGCTTCATGATGATGCCAAGAGCAACAACATAAGAATAATGGGCATTAGAGAAGATACAGGAGTCCAGGCAAATGACATACGTAATGTATTTACAGAAATAATAGCAGAAAATTTCCCAAACATGGGGAAAGAATCTGATATGCAGACAAGTGAGGAATATAGAACACCAAACAGTCACAATCAACATAAATCCATACCCAGACACATAATAATTAAGATCTGAGACATACAGCATAAAAACAGAATATTAAAAGCTGTCAGAGAAAAGACACAACTCACCTATCAAGGAAAGCCCATTAGAATCATGGCAGACTTTTCAGCACAAACCCTCAAGTCAAGAAGAGCTTGGAGTGAGGTATTTCAAGCCCTGAAAGAAAACAATCTTCAACCCAGACTGATGTACCCAGAAAAACTTTCATTCAAATTTAATGGAGAAACAAGATAGTTCCATGACAAAGAACAACTGAAGAAATTCATGCCCACAAAACCAACCCTAGAAAGAGTACTGAAAGACATACTAGATAGAGATAAAAATGACCACAATCCCCAAAACAACAACAGAAAGAAACCACCAGGTAGGATAAGCAATTAAACAAGAGGAAAAGCAGAAAGAAACAAATGGAACATAACATGGCAAAGTTGAGCCAGTACATGGAAATCCATATGGAGAATTCTCAGAAGACTAGGATTGGAAGCCCCATTCAATCCAGCTATCCCCCTCCTGGGTATTTTCCCCAAAGAACTGAAAAGTTCATATCACAGTGATATATAGCTGCACAACTTGTGATAGCTAAATCCTGGAAACAACCAAGATGCCCATCAACTGCAGAGTGGATGAAAAAGATGTGGCATTTTTATACAATGGAATATTACTCAGCTATAAAAAAGGATGAACTTGATGCCTTCATAGGCAAATGGAGACAACTTGAGACTATCCTCATTAGTGAAATTAATAAGAATCATATTTATAAATATCATATTGTGTTTCCAGTGTAAAAAGTAAATAAGAACTACAAGTGGAATAAAACCAAAATGTTTAATTGCTATTGTAAAAAAGATAGGAAAAGAAAGTGCTCTAAGGGATATAACTGCATGTATGTTTGAGTGTGTAAAATAGATGACCATATTGCTGAATCTTTGTTGGATCTTTGAGCAGAACTGTTTGTAGTCTGACTGGTTAAATATTTACTATGTACCCTTTAACTTTGTAACTTGAACAACTACATCCAGGATGACATTATGTAATTTATAAATTACTGATTTCTTTTTTTTATCTCATTCTACTTTTTCTTTCTTTCTTTTAGAATTCTGTACTGTTGCTATGCTTTTTTCTGTTTTTTTTTCTTTTCTTTAAAAATTTAAAAATGTATAATTGCTATTGTAAAAAAAGAGGAAATAGGAAGCACTATAAAAGATATAGCTGCAAGTAAGTTTAGATGTGTGGGATTGATGACCATATTTCTAGGTTCTTGTTGGATTGTTGAACAGATCTGTTTGCACTCTCACTGCTTGAGTGTCCACTTTGTGTGCTTTAATTCTGTAACTTGAATAACTATTTCTAAAAGAACAGTATGTAATGTATCAACTAGTGATTTCTTACTGTTTGTCTTCTTTACTTGAAATTCTGTAATATTTCTACCTTTTTCCTGTTTTTTTCTCTTTAAATAAAAAATGTATAATTGCTATTGTAAAAAAGAGAAAATAGGAAGTACTATAAAAGATATAACTACATGTATATTTATGTGTGCAGGATTGCTACCCATATTTCTTAGTTCTTGTTTGATTGTTGAACAGATCTATTTGTGGTCTCACTGCTGAAGTGTCCTTTTTGTGTGCTTTAATTTTGTAACTTGAATAACTATTTCTAAAAGAACAATATGTAATGTATCAACTAGTGATTTCTTATTGTTTGTTTTTTTGAAATTCTGTAATATTTCTCTCCTTTTTCTGTTTTATCCCTTTAAATAAAATTTTTTTAAAAAAAGAATAAGAGATGTAAAGAAAGAAATGTTGAGCATCTCTAAAGAAGACATAGTTAAAAATTAGAGGAACAATGCAAAAAGATGGAAACCTTGAATGAACACTATAAGAAACAAAATTCATGAAGAAGATTCAAAGAGATATACAGCAAATCAAAATTTCATTGAAGGCAAAACTGCCTCAACAAAAGTGAAGATAGTCTTTCAGACTTCAAAGACAAGATTACAGCTAGTGAATAGGAAAGGAAAGATCTTTTAAAAATAACAAGGAATCAGGAAATAATGCAACAGCTACAAGATGATGCAAAGAGGAATAACATAAGACTGATAGGTATAAACAAAAAAGGTGAAAACACAAATGGTATCAAGAGGTTATTTACAGAAGTAATAGCTGAAAATTTCCAAAACATAAGAATGGCTACTGACATACAGATCAGTGAATCATATACAACTCCAAATAGCCATAACTAAAATAAAACTATACCCAAACATATAGTAATCAGTATCCCAGAGATATAACATAAAAAATACTATTAAAAGCTGTTAGAGAAAAGAGACAGTTCACCTATAAAGGAAAGCCTATCAGAATCACAGCACACTTCTCAACACAAACAATGAAAGCAAGAAGAGCATGGAGTGAAGTATTTCAGATCCTAAAGGAAAATGACTCCCAATTCAGACTGATGTACCCTGCAAAACTGTCCTTCAAAATGGAGAAATAAGATGCTTCCACAATAAAGCTGAAGAACTCCATGATTACCAAACCAACCCGGCAAAAAATACTGAAAGACATTCTAGATAGACATAGGAAAAAACCACTAAACAAAGCAAACAAACAGACTGGAAAGGTAAAGATTAAACAGCAGAAAGTTAATATATCAATAATAAACCAATATATATCAGTTATAACCATTAATGTAAGTGGCCTCTATTCACCAAATAAGAGAAAGAGACTGGAAGAATGGATAAAAAAACAACATATAACCATATGCTGTATACAAGAAAAACATCTAATTCAAAAGGAAATTCATAGACTGAAAGTCAAAGGATGGAAAACAATACTTCATGCAGCAGGGAACCCCCCCCAAAATCAGGGGTAGCTATTCTGTTTGGCAACAATGTGGACTTCAAACCAAGAATGATCCAAAGAAATAAATAAAGTCACTACATACTAGTAAGGGGAAAACTTTAAGAGTAAAAAACAACAATCTTAAATATCTATGCACCAAATTCAGAAGCACCCAGCTATACAAAACAAACATTAACAGAAATAAAAAATCAAATAAGCAATAACACAATTATAACAGGATAACTTAATGTCATTGACACAAAGGTACAGATCAACTAGACAGAAAATGAGCACAAAAATAACAGAAATGAATCACACATGTGAATAAATGGACTTGTGGACATATACAGAGTGTTCACCCTGCAACATCAGAACATACATTCTTCTCACCAGCACATAGGATATTCTCTAAAATAGATCACATTCTAGCCCACAGAACACTCTTAAGTAAATGAAAAATAATTAAAATTATCCCATGCATGTTATCAGATCATAGCACCATGAAACTAGAAATTAATGACAAAAGAAACTGTAAAACTCCAACTAATACACAGAAACAATAATACACTCTTGAGCAATCTGTTGGTCACAAAGGAAATTAAAGAAGAAATTAAACAATACCTGCAAGCAAATGAAACTACAAATACAACTTACTAGAACCTGTGGGATGCAATGAAATCAGTCCCCAGAGGAAAATTTACTGTGGTGAATTCCCACACCAGGAAATCAGAAAGAACATAAATAAACAACCTGATGCTACACCTCAGACATCTAAAAAAAGGACAAGTCAAGCCCAAAATCAAAAGAAGGGAGGAAATTATAAAGATTAGAACAGAAATCAATGCAATAGAGACTAAGAAACAATACAAAGAATCAATGAATCAGAGTTGGTTTTTTGAAAGAATAAATAAAATTGATAAGCCCCTAGCTAACCTCATTAAAAAAGGAAAGAAAAAAATCAAATTCATGGAATGAAGAATGAAAAGGGTGAAATCACTACAGACCAAGTGGAAATACAGAAGTTCATCAATATTTATTTCAAAAAACTTTACTCCCATATGTTTGATAACACAGAATAAATAGACAGATTCCTAGAAACATATGAAATACCAAAGCTGGGTCAAGAAGATGTAAAACTGCTTAATAACCCAATTTCAATTAACAGAATTGAAAATGTAATTAGAACCTTACCAACAAAGAAAAGTTCTTGTCCACATGGATTCACTGCGGAATTCTACAAGAAATTTAATTAAAACTTAATGCCAACACTCCTCAATCTCTTCAATGAAATTGAGAGGGAAGCAATTGTTTCTAACTCATTCCTGGAAGCAAATATTACTCTAATAACCAAACCTGAGAAAGACCCAACCAAAAAAGAGCACTACAGGCCAATCTCCCTAATGAACATAGATGCAAATTTCTCAATAAAATATTGGCAAACAGAATGCAGCACATCATCAAGAAGATTATACACCATGAACAAGTGGGATTCATCCCAGGAATGCAGGGATGGTTCAACATACACAAATCAATAAATGTAATCCACCATATTAAGTTCCAACACTTGTTTATGATAAAAACCTTACAGAAATATATGGTCTTTACCTCAATATGATAAAAGCCATCTATGACAAACTCACAGCCAGCATCATATTAAATGGCAAAAAACTGAAATCCTTTACCCTAAAATCAGGAACAACACAAGGATGTCCATTATTGTCACTCCTATTCAATATAGTGCTGGAAATATGAACCAGGAGAAAATAGACAAGAAAGAGAAATAATAGGAGTAAGGATAGGAAAAGAAGAAGTTAAACTATCATTATTTGCAGATGAAATGATACTCTACATAGAATACCCCCAAAATTCCATTGAAAGACTCCTAGGTATAATAAATACATTCAGTAATGTAGCTGGATACAAAGTCAACACTCAAAAATCAATAGCATTCTTATACACAAACAACAAAACCACTGACAGAGAAATAAGAGAAACCACAACCTTCACAATAGCATCCAAAATAACGAAATACATAGGAATCAATGTAACAAAAGAAGCAAGACCTATTGAGGGAAAATTATAGTACCCTGAAAAAGAAATTGCAGAAGACCTCAGAAAATGGAAAGACATCTCTTTTTCATGGATAGGAGAAACAAATATTGTGAAAAGGGCCATTCTCTCAAAATTGTTATACAGGTTTAATGCAATCTCAATCAAAATACCACTAGCATACCTCACAAATCTAGAGAAATCATTTCTAAAATTCATCTGGAACCAGAAGAGACCTAGAATAGCAAAGGCAATTCTAAGCAACAAAGGCAAGGCAGGAGGCAGCACAATCCCTGACTTGAAGTTATAATAGAAAGGTACTGTAATAAAATGAGCATGATACTGGAACAAAAACAGACCTGAAGATGAATCAAATAGATGAGAAGATACAATCACAACTACAAACACACTCAACCACCTTATCTTTGATAAAGGGGCCCAACACACTCACCGGAAGAAAGATAGTCTGTTTAATAAATGGTACTGGAAAATTTTGATATCCATATGCCAAAAACTAAAACTAGACCATACCTATCATCATGCACTAAACTAAAATCTAAATGGAACAAAGATCTAAATATTTTTTTAATTTTATTAAAAGAGAAAAAAAGCAAAACAGAAAAAAAGTAGAAATAATACAGAATTTCAAAAAATGAGCAGTAACAAATCACTACGGGATAAATTTCATATTGTCCTCTTAGAAATAGTTGTTAAAGTTACAAAATTAAACCATACATAGTGAACATTCAAACAATGAGATTGCAAACAGTTCTGTTCAACACTTCAACAAAAACTTAATATATTTATCAATCCTACATGCAAACATATATGCAGTTATATCCTTTAGAGCACTTTCTTTTCCTCTCTTTTTTACAATATAAATTACACATTTTGGATTTTATTACTCCTACAGTTCTTATTCCTTTTTACACTAGAGACACAGTGTAAAATGATTCTTATTTATTTCACTTATGAGTATAGTCTCAAGTTGTCTCAATTTACCTATGAAGGCCTCAAAATCATCCATTTTTATAGCTGAGTAATATTCCATTTTATAAAACTACAACTTTTTCATTCATTCTGCAGTTGATGTACATTTTGGTTGTTTCCAAGATTTAGCTATTATGAATTGTGCTGCTATGAACACGGGTGAACATATATCACTGTCATGTGAACTTTTCAGTTCTTCTGGGAAAATACCCAGGAGGGGAATGTCTGGATTGAATGGGGCTTCCAATCCTAGTCTTCTGAGAATTCTCCCTATGGATTTCCCCAATGGTTGCACCAGTCTACATTCCCACCAACAGTGGGGCAGTTTTCTTTTTTTCCCACAGCCTCACCAACATTTGTCATCAGTTGATTTCTTGATGGCAGCTATTCTTTCCAGAGTGAGATGAAATCTGTTTTAACTTGTATTTCTCGAATTACCAGTGATGGTGAACATTTCTTGATGTATTTATTTGCTATTTTTATATCTTCATCTGAGAGCTGTGTGTTCATCTCAGGTGCCCATTTTTGGAGAGGGTCTTTGAATTTGGGGAGCTTGATGTTTTTCAATTCTTTATATGTTCTGGATATAAGTCCTTTGTCTAAGGGATTGCAGGCTAAAATTCTTTCCCATTCTGTGGGTTTTCTTTTCACTCTGTTGGTGATTTCTTTTGAAGTGCAGAAACTTTTCAACACTGAGATCCCAGTTGTTGATTCTTTGAATTGTTTCCCCTTCAGTTTATGTTTTCTTCATGAATTCTCTGCCTACCCATGTGTCTCCAAGGCTTCTACCTACCTTGTCTTCCAGTAGATTTAGTGTTTCTGTTTTAATATTTAGGTCTTTGATCCACTTAGACTTTAGTTTTGTGCATGGTGATAGGCATGGATCTAGTTTCTGTCTCTGGCATGTGGAGAGCCAATTTTTCCAACACCATTTATTAAAGAGGCTATCCTTTTTCCAGTGAACATGTTTAGCCCCTTTGTCAAATATCAGGTGGGTGAGTGTCTTTGTAGTTGTGTTTGCATCTTCTAATCTGTTCTATTGATTCTCAGGTCTATTCCTTTGAGAGTACCATGCTGAGTTTATCACTGGCTTTGTAGCATAGTTTCAGCAATTGAGATACCTCCTGCCTTACTTTTGTTGCCTAGAAATGCTGTTGCTACTTTAGGTTTCTTCTGTTTCCAGCTGAATTTTAAGAGTGTTTTCTCTAGGTCTGTGAGGTATGTTAATGGAATTTGATTGGGATTGCATTAAATTTGTGTAACAGTTTTGGGAGTATAGCCATTTTCAAAATGTTGGTTCTTCCTAGCCAAGAGCAAAGAATATCCTTCCATTTTCTAATATCCTTTTAATCTCCTTTTTAGCATAGCATATTTTTCAGCACATAGATCTTTTACATTTTTAGTTAGGGTGATTCCTAAGTATTTCATTTTTTAGATGCTATTGTGAAAGGCAATATTTGCATAATTTCTCTCTTGCTGAATTTTTTGTTTGTGTACAGCAATGATATTGATTTTTGAATGTTGACTTTGTATGCAACTACACTGCTGAATTTGCTGATTACCTCTAGTAGTCTTTTATTGGAATTTTTTGGATCTTCTATATAGAGTATCATGTCATCTGCAGATAGTGAGAATTTAACTTCTTCCTTTTCCTATCTTTATTCCTTTTATTTCTCTCTCTTGTCTGATTGCCCTGGCTAGTATTTCCAGAACTATATTGAATAGGAATGATAGTGGACATCCTTGTCTTGTTCCTGATTTTAAAGTGAAAGCTTTCAGTTTTTGTCCATTTAGTGTAATGTTAGCTGTTGGTTTGTCATAGATGTTCTTTATAATATTGAGGTAGACACCGTGTATTCCGAGTTCCTGAAGGGTTTTTATCATGAACATGTGTTAGGCTTTATAGAAAGTTTTTCTGCATCTATTCAGATGACCATGTAGTTTTTGTTTTTGGCTCTGTTGATGTGGTGTATTACATTTATTGATTTGCATATGCTAAACCATCCCTGCATTCCTGGAATGAACACCACTTGGTCATGATGTATAATCTTCTTGATGATTTGCTGCATTCTTTTTGTCAGTATTTTATTGAGAATCTTTGTCTCAGTTTCATTAGTGAGATTAGCCTATATTTCTCCTTCTTGGTTGAGTCTTTGTCTGGTTTTGGTATCAGAGTAATACTTGCCTCTAGGAATGATCTAGGGAGGATTGCTTCCTTTTCAATTTTGTTGAAGAGTTTAAGGAGTGTTAGCATCAAATCTTCTCTAAATTTCCTGCAGAATTCAGCTATTCAGGGATTTTCTGTGTTGGTAAGTTTTTAATTATGTTTTTAATTTCAATAGCTGATATTGGGTTATTCAGAATTGCTATATCTTCTTGACTGAGCTGTGGTAGTTCATATGTTTCTAGAAATCTGTCCATTTCCTCTGTGTTTTACACTCTATGTGAGTAAAGATTTTCAATGCAGGCATTCATGATCTTTTGAATTTCCATGGGATCTGTAGTAATTGCCCTCTTTTCAGTCCTTATTTTGTGGATTTTGATTTTTTCTTTGTTTTTCTTGATAAGGTTAGCTAGAGGTTTGCTAATTTTGTTTATTCTCTCAAAAAAGCAGCTCTTTGATTCATTAATTCTTTGTACTTTTTTTTTAGTTTCAATTGCATTTGTTTCTGCTCTAATCTTTACAATTTCCTCTCTTCTATGAGCTTTTGGTTTAACTTGTTCTTCTTTTTCTAGAAGTTTGAGATGAAGCATTAGGTTGTTTATTTGTGCTTGTTCTGTTTTCTTGATATGACCATTTGTTGCTATATATTTGCCTCTTAAGATCACTTTCATTGCATCCCACAAATTACAGTATGTTGTTTCTGTATTTTCATTGAATTGTAAGTATTGATATATTTCTTCTTTAATTTTATCTGTAGCCCCCTGGTTGTTCAGAAGGTTTTTATTTAATTTCCATATATTTATGCATGTTTTGTAATTCCTTTTCCAATTAATTTCCAATTTCAGTGTGGTATGGTCAGGTATTATGCATGAGATAATTTCAATACCTTTGCATCTACTTAATGTTTTATGGGATAATATATGGCCCATTTTGGAGAATGTCCCATGTGAAGCTGAGAAGAATGTGTATTCTGATATGGTTGGGTGGAACACTCAATAAACATACTCTAAGTCCAATCGCTTGCAGGTATGTTTCAGTTCTATTATTTCTTTGCTGACTTTTTGTCTAGTTGATTTATCTCTTTGTGACAATGGGCTGTTATGATCCCATGTTATAATTGCATTCTGGTGTATTTGGTTTTTCATGTCCATTAGTATTAGTATTATATAGTTGAGTGCTCCTGTATTTGGTGCATATATATTTATAATTGTTAGTTCTCCTTCTTGAATTTTTCCACTAAGGAGAATGTAGTGTCCTTCTTTATCTCTTTTAATCATTTTAGGTTTCAGGTTCACATTGCTGCAAATAGAATAACTATCCCTGCTTTTTTCTGGGTTCTTGTTGCATGGAATACTGTTTTCCATCCTTTGACTTTTAATCTATGAGGATTATTTAAGTCAGAAGTGTTTCTTGTATACAGCATATTGTGGGATCATATTTCTTGATTCATTCTGTGAACCTGTTTTTTTTTTTGACAGGTTAATTGAGCCTGTTATGGGTATCACTGATATGTACTGGCTTGACTTTGCCATATTATGTTCCAGTTGTTTCCTTTCTGCTTTTCTCCATTGTTTAATTGCTTGTCCTACCTGGTGGTTTCTTTCTGTTGCTGTTATGAGGATTGTGGTCATTGTTATCTCTATTTAGTTTTTCTTTCAATATTCTTTCTAGGGTTGGTTTGGTGGACATGAATTTCTTCAGTTGTTCTTTGTCATGAGTGTACCTTGTTTCTCCATTAAATTTGAAAGACAATTTTACTTGGTACATCAGTCTCCATTGAAAGTTGTTTTCTTTTAGGGCTTGAAATACTTCACTCCAAGCTCATCTTTACTTGAGGGTTTTTACTGAAAAGTCTGCTGTGATTCTAATGGGCTTTCCTTGAAAGGTGTGTTGTGTCTTTTCTCTAATAGCTTTTAGTATTCTGTTTTTATGCTGTGTGTCTGGGATTCTAATAATTATATGTCTAGGTATAGATTTATGTTGGTTATGATTGTGTGACTTTCTATAAGCCTCAGTTATCTGCATATCAGATTTTTCCACGTTTGGAACATTTTCTGCTATTACTTCTGTGAATATTTTAGTTATATCATTTTCATTGATTCCTGCCTCTTCACTGATGCCTATTAATCTTATATTTTTTCTCATGTCATCATCTTGAAGATGCTGGATTGTCATTCCATGTTTTCTTATTTTTATACATTCTATCCTTTCATGATCACTAATTGTGATCCTGTCCTCAAGGTCCAAAATCCTATCCTCAGCTTTAGTTAAATGGTTTTTCCAGCTTTCAATAGAAATTTTTGTTTCTTGGATGTCTCTTTGAGTTTGTTACCTAAATTTTGCTTGTTTTCTACATTGTTCATTCAAGGTTCAATCAGTTCCCCCTGTTTTTTTTTTTCTCCCCTGTTTCTGTACTTTTTAAAATCTATTTCTTCTTTAGCTGAACTAAACAACTCATTTACTAAGGTTTTTATTTGTGCCTTTACATGGGAGATTACTTCTAATTTGATTTCCTCTATGGAGTCCTGGAGCTGGGGGTTTTTATTTCACTTACTATCTTTTCAGAGATTTCCAGTGTGTTACCTGGCCCACCTGGGCGGAGCGGTGGGCTGGTGGTATCAGTCTGGACATCTGCTGGGCATGCAGGAAGCACAGAACAGTGGCATATTCTGGTCCTGGTCCATGGAGTGGGCTGGTGGTGCCAGTCTGAGTGTCCATGGGGCACTGTCTTGTTTTGAAGTCCTATATTGTTTTCATGGTTTTGTTCTCAGTGGGTTCATTCTGCTTTATCCTTTTTGGTCCTGTTCTACTTAGTGAAGCTGTAACTTCAATCGGTTGCTGAAGTTATAGGACGAATGCCAGGCAAAGCACAGGAACATAGTGATTGGAACCTGCTGAGGTCTTCTATTTGGGTGAGAGGTCACTGAGTTTCTCTTCAACTCATCATGGTTAATCCACTGCAGTTCAAGGTTCTGGGAGGAGGAGTAGGAGCCAAAGATCAAGTACTTGATCTAGGAGATGGGGAGGGTTGCCTAAGGCAATGGTCATTGGCATACCATTCCTCCAGGCCAGGGTGGCAAAGGAAGCCCAGTAGCATGGGTGCAAGGTCTGAGGGCAGTGTAACTTTCCTCAGGGCTGGTGGGGGTCACACAGGAAACACGTAGTGGAGTGAGCCAAGGTCCAAGGGCAGCGTGGCATTCCTCAGCACAAGAAGGGGTTGTGCAGGAAGCATGCAGCGGTGATGGCCAAGGTCTGAGCATGGTGTGGTGTTCCTCAGGGCCAGCGGGTGTTGTGTAGGAAGTGCATGGTGGCACAGGCCAAGGTCTGAGAATGGCATGTATTCCTCATGGCCAGAAGGGGTCCAGATCCAAACATTAAAACAGAAACACTAAATCTGTTGGAAAACAAAGTAGGTAGAAATCTGTAAGGCATAGGAGTATGCAGAGAATTTATGAACAAACCATATGGGAAATACTTCCCAGAATCAATAACTGGGATCCTATCATATTAAAGAGTTTTTGCATGTTGAAGGAAATCTCCAGCACAGTGAAAAGAAAACCCACAAATTTGGGAGAATTCTTAGTCAACTGTCCCTCAGACAAAGAACTTCTGTCTAGAACTTATAAAGAATTAAAAAAAATCAGACCCCCAAAATTCAAAGACCCAATCCAAAATTGGGCATCTGAGATGAATATACAGTTCTTAGATGAAGAAATACAAATGACAAGTAAACATATGAAAAAATGTTCAGCATAAAGAGTCAGTAGAGAAATGCAAATTAAAACCACACTGAGATTGCATCTCACTCCAGAAAGAGTGGCCAGGATCAAGATAAATACTAGCAGCAAATGCTGGAGAGGCTGAGGGAAAAAAGGAACTCTTCTGCACTGTAGGTGGGAGTGCAGACTGGTGTAAACACTGTGGAAATCAGCATGGAAATTCCTCAAAATGCTGAGATTGGAAATCCCATTTGACCTAGCTATTCCACTTCAGGGCATATTCCCAGAAGAATTGAAAACATCATACCACAGTGATATATATGCACCCATGTTTATAGCAGCACAATTTGTGATAGCCAGATCTTGGAAACAACCTAAATGCCCATCAACTGAGAAATGGATAAAAAAGATGTGGTATTTTTATACAATGGAGTACTACTCAGCTATAAAGAATTATCACATTGAGGTATTTATAAATGAAAGGATGCAACTTGAAATCATATTCATAAGTGAAACAAATCAAACTCATATGTGTAAATACTATATTGCATCCCTAGTGTAAGAAATAGTAAGAGTACATAATATACAAAATCCTCAATAAATACAGTGAAAGAATAAGAATCTGCTGAAAAGGAAAAAATAATATCTCAGGAAAAAGGAGGAAAAAGAAAAATGAAGGGAAAGAAATATCTAAAACTGTATAATCTTACTTAGGATAGCTAAGATGATTGTGCTACAAATTCTAAGTTCTTGGAACAAAACAGCTAACATTCATAGGATTGGAACAATTTTGCATGTTAGTGTCTGGTGATCTGAGGAACTCATGAAAACCATTATGCAAAATAATAACACTAGTTATGCTCCTTTCACCTTATTTTGAAGACCTATATCATCATCGTTTTGGGCTCTTTGCCATTGTTATTTATTTGTCTTTTTGTTTCTTGCTTTTCTAGTAACTTGTTTTGTTTTTGTTTGTTTTTCCCTCTAATACAAAAAGGATAGGTATACATATAGAGGTTTATACTGCATAGATCTTCCCCTAAACAGTTTATGAGAATTGATTACATTATGCATGATGAAATGAACAGCCAGCTACTTTGAAGAAAAAGAGACATTATAGTATCCATTGCTGATACTGTATCATCATGAAGTGAAATCCAGTAATGCTATTATTCTTCATTCAGAGTGATTTTAGTCTGTTTTGTATTATTTAATTTCAACATACATGAAGGTATGGACAGATAATTTGAATGAGAACAAGAGACATTATTGTAACCATTGTTGATTTTCCTGTTGCCTGATTTTGAAGGCCTATAGTGCCTGCACCAATCTGTTCTGATTATTTTAATACTATTTTTTTTTACAAATTCATTTTGTGTGAAGATATGGACAACTATTTGGAAGAAAACAAAAGACATTACAGTAGCCATAGTAGATATCCTATTATCTTGCTTTGAATTCTGTGTCACTTACATTGTTTTCTTCTGATCTACTTTGTTCTGTTTTGTTATGTTTAGTTTTACCCTCTTTAAAATGAAAAAAATTCTTCACAAACAGAATCATTCATGAACCAAGGTACCACTGTGTTTGTATACTACATACGTGTGTGTGTGTGTGTTTGTGTGTGTGTGTGTGTGTGTGTGAGAGAGAGAGAGAGAGAGAGAGAGAGAGAGAGATGGGGGTTTTCTTTCCATTTTGGTGCTGATGGTTGAAGTCAAGTAGGATGAGGAGGGATTATAACTGATGTGAAGTTTTTTAGTAAGATAATACCTTCCAGTGATATGTTTTCAAATTTATTTATAGATAGGTATCATTTATCCATTCACTTACTTACTTTAAGTAAATAAATGTCCCTGTTTTTTAAAGAAAGAATTACTTCTGGTTATAGCAGTATCAGCAAATCCAATCATGTATCATTTATATGTGATAATTCTTGCACTATACTTTCATCATTTATTAATATTTTGTAGCCTATATTCTATTTTCATTAGCAGTTATCATGTGAAGTCTAAGGAGAAATGGAGGGATGAGATGGAGAAATGGATGAAAAAGGAGTGTAAGTTAGTTGAGAGGGTATAGTAGGGAAAATAAAAACAGATAAAAAATAGATATGGAGTTGGATTTGGTTGGAGGTCTTTTAGTTGGATTAAAGGTTCAGTGTTTGAGAGTTTTAAGAAGATATTTTGGGGGCAAGGATGTAATACAGGATGAAGGAGTGAAATTTGTGATTGAGGGAAGACTATGAGGTTGTTGGGAACTATTGATATATTTGTGTACCTATAAAGGGAAAGAGGCAGAGAAAGATGGGGCTAAGTCAAATAAGGAAGACAAAAAAAAGCAAGATAAAGGGACAAAATGTTAATCAAATTAAAAATTTGAAAGGAAGAATAATAAACCTGAATGGTTATATTAGCAGTAAAGACAGAGTAGGGAATGGGAAAGTGAAAGAAGTAAATTTTGAAAAATAAAGAAAAGGAAGATGAGGATAGATAAGTGAATATATATATATATATTCCTACATGGTTTTCAGTGAATGGTTTCTTCTCTTTTATTCTCTTTTTCTTTTTGGCTTTTTGAGACAAGGTCTCACTATGCAGTTCAGGCGAGACTTGATGGCTTTGAGCTCACTTTGTAGCACAGGCTGGTCTTGAATTTACATCAATCTGCCTGCCTCAGCCTCCTGAGCATCCATGCCTGGCTCAGTGAATAGTTTCTTTCCAAAATCTGTCTTGGAATCCAGCAGATATGGAGGAGGGATATTGAGTCACTGCCTTGACTTATTTTCTTTCCACAGTCATATTTTTTGTGTGTGGAAATGAATTTTGTCCCACTCTTCCCACTGGGCATGGTCAGTCAGTGATTTCTGTTCTAAGGCTGTAATTACTTTGATATCTCTCACTTTCTTTGTCCTCCTGTGAACCCCCAACTCATGAATTTCTCCACCTTGCTTTACAGCCTATGGGTTTGTGAGGTTCACTCTTGATCCAGGAGGCCCTCTGCCAGGCTGTGGCAACATCCATGCTGTGGTATGTCATTGGTCAAATTGGTAGATGGGGAAAGGAAACATATCACTGAATTCTGTCCCAGATTTAAGTAGTGGAGCATTCATATACACCACTGGACTGAATGCCAGCATGTTCAGGCCTACCTACCTCTGAAAGCTACATATAACTGGCATAGCTTCTCACCAGAGGAAAGGCTCATGTGTCCTTCTCAAACTGAGGTTAAACTTCTCAGAGGTCTACATCTAGCCCTCACCCTCTCTGTGACCACTCTCTTGTGGTCATCTACCATCCAATCTCTGTGGTAGATTGACACCAGGAACTGTATAGTATAGTTGTTCTGAAGTTATTCTGTGGAACTCTTATTCCTTCCTAAAATAGCTACTGGGTAAGCACTCTCAAATATGGAGGTGCTACACTGGTTTTCTTTTCCAACTGTAACCTGCTATACAGAAAATGTCACTTTCATAGTAAAATTCCATTCTGTTTATGTAGTTTACAATAACTATGGGCTTTTCTTGGAGCTACCACTGCCAGCCTGGTCCATTGTTTCTCCCTGGGAGAGCTGACACTCTCCAGACTTACTGTATGTCAGTGGAGACAGGACTCCTTCCCCAGAAGCTGGAGTGAACTTTTCAGAGCATTTCATTCTTTTCTCTGCATTGTGGTCCATTTCTCTAACTTCTCTATAGCTTAAAGTTTACCAGTTAACTCTCTCCCAATACCTGGAGATCTACATTTTTTTTCTTTCTATTCACCAAGTTGTTGTTTTCCAAGATGTCTCAATTCCAAGTCTTTAGAGGATGTGGTCTTTATTCCATTTTTAATTCTCACTTTAATTTGATATATCACTATAATTGAATGTTTTCTAGGTTTGAGTTTTACCTAGATGTGTTATTCATTTATATCACTGTGGAAACTTTTCATCCTTTATCTTTTGATGATGCTAGAGATCAGACCCAGGGCCTTGTGCATGCTAAACAGGCTTTCTAATACTCCTGTACAGATCTCTTTTGCAGAAAAAAATGCACATTTGTTTCATGAGGTTAGTATGATTATGTTGCAAAACCTTTTAGGTTATTAGGTTTGGTTGCCAATATGCCTGTTAGGATATTTCAGATAAAATTCAGGTCCATACCTTAAATAATAAATTGAACAATCCTTAAAATTTTTAAGAAAATTGAATCTTGCTACATATAAACAGAATATACCCACCACTTGTTAATATTCATATCAAAATCCAATATATAAATATTAGTGTGTATCTGGGGAAAATGTTTGCCAATTATTCCTCAGACAAAAGAACAAAAAATAAAGAACTAAAAAAGGCAGAGATTTAGCTCAGTGACATAAGTGCCTGCCTGGCAACCACAAGGTCATGAGTTTGATACCTGGTACAAAACAAAGAGCTAAAAAAATCAGACTCTAAATTTAAAGACCAAATCCATAAATAGACATCTGAGATGAATACATACTTCTCAGATAAAGAAGTACAAACCACAACTAAATGCATGAAAAAATGTTTAAAATCACTGGTCTTTCAAGAGATGCAAATTAAAACAACACTGAGATTCCATCTCACTCCAGAAATAATGGCTATTATCAAGAAATCAGCCAATAACAAATACTTGAGGGAATGTGGGGAAAATAAACTCTTCTCCACTGTTGGTGGGAGTGTAGACTGGTACAACCACTTTGGAAATCAGTGTGGAGAATCCTCAAAAATCTAGGACTAAACTTTCCATTTGACCAAGCCATTTACCTCATAGGTACATTCTCAAAAGAATTAAAAGCATCATACCACAGAAAAATATGCACACATATTGATAGCCACAAAATTTGTAATAGCCAAATCTTGGAAACAACCCAAGTGCCCATCAACTGGTGATGGATAAAGAAGATGTGGCTTTTTTATGCAATGGAGTACTATTCTCACATAAAGAAGGGTAAACTTGAGACATTTCTAGGAAAATGCATACACCTTGAGTCCATACTCAATAAATCAGACACATATGTTTAAATACATGGTCTCTCTGGTTTGAGAAACTGAAAGTGTAAATAAAATGTATATAATAGGTTAAATAGGAGGGAAATGTTCAAATAGGGATGAGATAGGGGAGGGGGAAAAGAGGGAAAGGAAAAGTAAAAAAGGAGAAAAGAAGGAAAACATGGAAACAAAGTTTATGAAGGGGGAAGGGAGGAGGGGTTGAAGGGAAGGTAAGGAAATGGGAAAACTTTTTATCATGTACAGGTATAAATTCTCTATGATGTATGTGACCATTAGTTATATCTAAAGTGTCCCAATAAAATCTAATTTTAAAAATGTGATTTCACAACAAAAAAGTAGTGCAAATCAAACAAATAAAATGTAAAAATATGAGCATCTCAATAGGTGCAGTCAACCTAAGGATCTGATACCATGTAAATGACAAGGTAACTATCCTGACTAGGAAATTTCTGATCGACCAACTAGTTGAAAGAAAACACCAGGAACCTGGGTGATGTTCCTTAGCCAGGGAAAGCAACAGTGCCTAACACATAAATTCAGGAAAATCTCACCAAAATGTACAATACCACAAGAGATATAATTTTTGTATTTGTATTCAGTACTCACTTTTGTGGCTGATAGAGCCTGGACAGGGACCCTGCAAGTTCAAGTGAGCCCACCCACAATCTTAGAGAAACACAGGTTTCATTTTACTTAGGTTACAGAGGTCATCATTAGCAGGTTATGAGTGGTTCACTGAGGACATGTCAGCAGGTTATGGGGGATACATCAGCCTGCCATTTCTTGGACCCACCGCCTCAAATGGCCACCATAAAAACACTATTTAAAAAACCTCTTAACCTATAAGAGACACCTTCTCTGTTCTGCTCACACAGAGAGGGCCCTTTCAGGTTTAGCAATAAACCTGCTTGGACTGTTGAATTTGTATACTTCTTTCTCATTCATCTGGAACTGAAACCCAGGACCAGGAGCTGAGAGTAGGGGCTCTTTTGCAACCTAGGAAGCAATAGACAGCAGCAGCTCATTCTGGGCTTACCCCTAGATCCCAAGAACCTACTATATCCCTCCTAATTTTCCTTCCTTCTCAAAGAGTTGGCTTCACTAACTTGACCACCCACTGTGGAGGCACTGTGAAGGCTCTGGAAAAGACTACACTTTGGTGAACTCTCCAAATCTCCAGAGGCAACTTTAAACCATGACCAGCCAACTGAGTAATCAACTATCCATTCCCATCCCATCCCCAAAAACTATCCATTCCCATCAACTATCCATTCCCATCCCCAAAACCCACCATTTTCCTGAACTCCAGTGACAGGACTATTCTGCCAAACCTCAAATCAGACATCTACCACTGGTTGTTAATCCACTGCCACTCCTATGATGGCAAGATTCTTGACCAGAGATTTTTTTCTTGGAACACAGAGAAAGCCACTATGCCATAACCATTTTTCCTTCATACACCTTTTGCCTTCCTTCCTGTTTTCTGTTTGAGAACTCCACAAAGTGAGAGACCTCCTGGACATTTTCATTTTTAAACAAATATATTTAAGGGAAAAAAAGACACAGAAAAGAAAACCAAAAAGCAAAAGTGACAAACAACACAACAGCAACAAAATCCCCAAAACAATAACAGTATAGGTTTTCAATACAAGATAAGAATTTAACAATGGTTGTAATATTGCATATAGATACCTTCAAGAGGGTTGCTTAGATTACTATAGACATATAAAATTGATCTAATCACATGAATATTAACTGTTGTTTTCCAAGAACTAAGAGTAATATAGTCATCTTAGCTATCTTATGTGTGTATATATATATATATATATACACACACACACACACACACACACAAACATATGTCTTTTTCCTTTTCCCTTCTTCTTTCCTCTTTTCCTCTAACCCAGTTGCTTTTGCTCTTTGAACAGTTTCTTACCCTTACACAATATTTATTGTAGATTTTGGATCATATTTGCTCTTACAGTTACTTATGTTAGGGAGACAATATGGTATTTACACATGTGAGTTTGATTTATTTCATTTATGAATATGGTCTCAAGTCATGTCCACTGACTTATAAAAGCCTCGATGCAATCTTTCCTTAAAGCTGAATGGTACTCCATTGTATAAAAATACCACATCTTTTTTATCCATTCCTTGATTTATGGGTACTTGGGTTGTTTCTAAGATTTGGCTATTACAAATTGTGCTGTTATAAACATGGGTGCACATATATCACTGTGATATGATGCTTTCAGTTCTTCTGGGCAAATGCCCAGAAGCAGGATAGTTGGGTCAAATGGAACCTATAATTCTAGCTTTTTGAAAAAACTCCACACTGATTTCCACAGTGGTTGCACCAGCCTATACTTCCAACAAGAGTGCAGAAGTGTTTCTTTTTCCCCACAGCCCCTCCAACATTTGTTACTGGTTGATTTCTTGATCTTGGCCATTCCTTCTGGAGTGAGATGGAATCTCAGTGTTTTTTTAAAGAAAAAAATGAAACAGAAAGAGGGTAGAAATAATACAAAATTTCAAAAACAAAACAAAATAATAACCAGTAAGAAATCACTAGTTGATAATTACATATTTTCCTCTTAGAAGTAGTTGTTCAAGTTACAGAAGTAAAGCATACAAAGTGGACATTTAAATGATGAGACTGCAACCAGTTATGTTCATTTGTCTAACAAAATTTAGTAATATGGTTATCAATCTTACACACTTAAACATACATGCAGTTATATCCTTTAGAATACTTTCTTTTCCTCTCTTTTTTTCTTTACAATAACTATAATCCATTCTTGTAAACTGTTTAGAAGTTGTACACATATATAAGTCTCTACATGTATACCTAGCCTTTCTGTATTAGAGGGAGAAACAAATCAAAACAAGTCAACGATACAAGTTCCTAGAGAAACACGAAATGAAAAGGACATATAAAACCACAATACTAGGTGATCTATGGTAGTTGCTATGATGTCTCTTGTTATTTTCAATAAAATTGTCTACATCATGAAACATAGTATAATTAAACTTAGCATTACATTACACTATTAAATAAAGCTAAACAGTGGAGACACTATAGGACTTCAAAGGCAGTTAATAATCAAACCAGAATGGGTATCCTATTGAATCTTGTCATCTTCAGAGTAGTTGTTTCTATTCTCAGACTTGATTCTCTCAAGAATGCCAGATTCAAACAAAATCAGTCAAGACAAAACAGTGATATAGCCAGTCTTTGCTGCCTCATCTTTGCTATGCTATTTATCTGTCATTGCTGTTTGTTTACTTTTCTCCTTCATTCCACTGTCTGCCACTTTCATTGAGGCCTTTCTGCCATTGTTCCTGGAATCCTGGTGATTTTCTTCTCTCTCTCTAGAATGTCCTTCAGTATTCTTTGTAGGGTTGGATTGGTGGTCATGAACTCCCCCAGTTCCTCTTTGTTATGGAAATATCTTGTTTACCCATTAATGTTGAGAGACAGTTTTGCAGGGTACATCAATCTGGGTTTGAGGTTATTTTCTTTCAGGGCTTGGAATATTTTGCTCCACACTCTTCTTGATTGGATAGTTTGCAGCAAGAAGTCCACTGTGATTTTGATGAGTTTCCCTTTATAGGTAATCTGTTTCTTTTCTCTGACTCTTTTAATATTCTGTTCTTGTGATGGATTTGTGGGATCCTGATTATTATATGTCTGGGTGTAGATCTGTTTTGGTTGTAGCTGGCTGGAGTTCTGTGTGCCTCGTATATCTGAACTTCACTTCCATTTCCTATGTTTGGGAAATTTTCCTTAATTATTTCTGTGAATAGCCTTTTTATTTCATTTGTATTTGTCCCCACTTCTTCATTCACATTTTTTATTCTTAGGTTATAAATCCTCTTGTTGTCTTCTAGCCTTTCTATCATTGTTTCCTGGTTCTTTGTTATTTTTAAGAGATCCTTCCTTTCACAATCATACATTGCAAATCTATCTTCAAGTTTTAAACGTCTGTCTTAAGTTTCTGTTAAAAGGTTTTGCCAGCTTTCAATGGAGTTTTTAATTTCCTGATATTCTCTTTGGATCTGTTTCATGTAATCCAGATTTTGTTTATATTCTTCATCAAAGGCTTCTCTCCTTTCACTGGGTTCCTCCATTCTTTCATTTATGTCTTCTTGAGGATTACCTAGCATTTCTTTTATTAATCTTCTTATATCTTGCTTCACCTGAGTTAGAATTTCAGATTTAAATTCATCAATGAGGTCATGGTAGTATTCTTTATTTCCAATGAGGCCATGTCTGATATTGCATGTTTGCTGCCCTCTACCTCCTCCACATTTCCCTCTACTGGGCTCACTTTCCCTGGTTTTACAGTTGGAGGCTTTTGCTGTTTCTCTGTCTTGTCATGCTTCTGGTGTCTTTCAGACAGGTGAGTGGTGGCAGTCTCTGGGCCTTTCATACTGCTAACAGTTTTTCTGTAGCGCACTTGCTAGGGATGTGCTGCTCCCCCCCAGTCCACTGCCAATCTGCGAGATGCACTTTGTGGGCCAGCCCCTCCCCCTATGTCAGTCATCCAGTGGGTTTTTCAGCATGTTTGTGTGTTCCCTGTGTTCCCAGGTTCAGGACAGCCTTTTCCCTGGCCATTGACTTCTGATCAGGGGCCTGGCCCAGCCCAAGCAGATCCCACCAATATGCTTTGCTCCAGGAGCCACTGACTGATGCTGCCTCAGTTTTTGATTCAAGCCAGCCCTGCCTAACTCCAATATGTTGTCTAGCCAGTCATCCTGCTCTGGGAAATCCAGTTCCCATCACTCACCAAAGTTCATGCAGCTTGACTCACTCTTTCCACTCCCTGTTGCAGTGCCTCCTCCCACCAAGGGTATCGAGCTCACCACCCCCACTCTCAGCAAGGCCGTGACCTCAGCTCAATCATGAGTCACCTGATGTGCCTGCTACAGTGACCAGAGTGAGTCCAGCTCCATCCTTACTGCTTCTTCTTCTTCTTCTTCTTCTTCTTCTTCTTCTTCTTCTTCTTCTTCTTCTTCTTCTTCTTCTTTTCTTCTTTTTTCTTTTTCCTTTTCCTCAGTTTCTTCTTGCGTCATGAGAATTCCACTCCTTGTGTCTGGTTTTCACCATGTTGTTAGATTCTAGCACCTGAGTTGCTTTTTTCAGAGAGGCTCTCTATTGTGTTACCACTCAGTCAGCCATCTTGTATCTCTTTTTCCTCAGTGTTGTTTTAATTTGAATTTCTCTAATGAACATTGATGTTGAACATTCTTTCCTATATTTATTTGTCACTTGTATTTCTTCATCTGAGAAATGTTTATTCATCTCAGATGCCCATTGTTGGATTGGGTCTTTTAATTTGGGAGCCCTGATTTTTAAAAAGCTTTATATGTTCTAGATAGAAGTCCTCTGTCTGAGGGACACTTGGCTAAGATATTTTCCCAATTAATCAGTTTTCTTTTCACTGTCTTGAAGATTTCTTTTGACATGAAAAAAAATTTTTTTAAGATGAGAACCCAGTTGGTGATTCTGGGAAGTTCATGAACACTCTGCCTGCCCCTATATCATCAATCTTTTTACCTATTTTGTCTTGCACAATTTGTGATAGTTAAATCCTGGAAACAACCATGATGCCCATCAACTTCAGAGTGGGTGAAAAGATGTGGCATTTTTATAAAATGGAATATTACTCAGCTATAAAAATGTATGATCTTGAGGCCTTCATAGGTAAATGAAACAAATTGAGAATATCCTCATTAGTGAAATAAATAAGAATCATATTTATAAATATCATATTGTGTCTCTAGTGTAAAAAGTAAATAAGAACTACAAGTGTAACAAAACCAAATGTGTAATTGCTTTGTAAAAAATAGAGGACAAGAAAGTGCTCTAAGGGTTATGACTGCATGTATGTTTGAGTGTGTAAAATAGATGACCATATTGCTGAATCTTTGAGCAGAACTGTTTGTGTGCAAGTAGCCCTAATGCTTGTCCCTTCTTGCTGGATTGAAATAGAAAGAAAAGTTTATTAGGATTGAGTAGGGCCAAAGTGAGACCCATAAGGATTGCCCACTTGAAAGCCCAAAAGGAAATGGGAATTAAATCTGTTTTTGACATTCTTTTTCAGGAATCTCTTTGGAGAGCCTCACAGAAGGGTTTTGATGTGCTAAGAAACCCCAGTAAGGAAAAGAGATCTTGTTTTGTAGTGGAGAAAGGATTTTCAATGACCTATTTTCAGGAGAGAAGTATACAGAGAGTGGTAGGGGTAAAGTGAAGACCAAGTTAAGTGATCTTTTCTTATACCCACTGGGCTTTGTTTTAGGAGCCAAGATATCTCTTTTTCCCAAGAATTTAAGGAGAAAGATATTGTGGACTATAGAGTTATTTTTAAGGAGCTTCAAAGCAAAAGGTCATCAATTTATTGGAGCAAGCAGCTGGGGACAAGGTCCAGTGATTGGAGGTCTTTGAAGAACTGTCCACATGAGTTGTTGAGTGAACAGATGTATGGGATTTTTTTAGGCAAAACTTTGTTGGGAATCAGGGCTGAAGGGAATCTTTGAGGTCTAAAGTAGTAAAATATTGAGTATTGGGGAGATATGGGAGAAGAAGGGTGAGTGGGGGACAATAGCTTCATTAACCTTTTGGAGATCTTGAACTAATCAGAAGGATCCATCAGTTTCTTTTACAGGAAAAATGGGAGTATTGTGGGGGGACTGGGTAAGATAGAAAGTTTGGGCTTTATGAAGGTGGTTGATAATGGGCTGGAAGCCACAATGTCTGTTGGGGGTAGGGGCTATTGCTTGACTGACAGCTCATATAGGGGCCCTTAGAGGTATTTTGAAAATTAGTGTTATAAACCTATGGAAGGGTTTTTTGTTTGTGTCCCAAACAATAAGTCAACTTGTGATTTAGCAAGTTGGGTTACCTCAGAGGTGAAGGTCTCATTAGAAGATAGGACTGGTAGAGTAAGGAAGGGTTCAAAAGAAAGTGAGGGAATATACATAGATGCCCCCAAGTAATGGAGAATTTCTCTTCTTAAAGTGAGCATGAGAATGTTGTATGGCCCAAAAGAATAATACAAACCTGGAGTCTTGGCTGGTATTTCAATAGTCCCTTCATTTCAACAGTTGAGATAGAGGAGGGGAGCAAAAGTCCTGAATGTTCACTAAGAAAAGAGAGGCTGGCCCCTGAGTTGGACAGAAAGGAAACTTGTTTTCTTGCCACCAGTAATGTTACTTGTGGATCCTTTGATGATGTTGTGAAGAGGGCATTGGAAGCCAGTCCCCATCAATAAGTAGCTGGAGATAAGGCCATAAGGAATGTCAGGTCTTCTCTTGGGTGTCAGGTCTCCTGGAGAGGAAAGAACTCATGGGAGGGCCTGACTTCCTCAAAGGGCAATCCATTTTACAGTAATTCTACTGTCCACAGTTAGGACATGGCTTTGTAAGAGGTCTGGGGATTAGAGCCAGCTTTGGCCCAGTGGCTCATATTGCCACAGGGAAAATAGTTAGTTGCTAGGCTAGTATGAGGTAGAGCCTTTGGCAGGTTTCTCTTCTGGGTGTCAAACTAAGGAAGGCCAAGATTTGATATCTAGTTTTAGTCTATTCCTCCTCATCTTGGTTGTTGAAAACATTAAAGATAATATGTATAAGCTCCTTCTGTGATGGTTGGCAATGACTTTCTAATGTTTGGAATTTTTTTGTGGATCTCTAGATAAGATTGGGAGATGAAGTGGAGGTATAGTAGAAATAAAATTTATGAAAGTTAAGGTGGATGTTTATATGTTGAATCATAAACTCTGAAAGGTAGTTCATAAAGAGCACTGAGATTTTGTCTGTCCTCTGTATGATTTTCTGAGACAATCATATTTGACCTTTTCTTTTAATGTTTTTTCATTCCTGCCAGGAGGCAAGAGATCATATGATTGCAATCTGTCTTACCAGAGTCACAAGGTTGATATGTCCACTCAGCTTCTCAGGGTATAGCTCCCAGGGAATACTAGGGATGCCTTAGCATGCCTGTTAGCATGCTAAGGGTGGAGCTCATTGGAGCAATTTTCAGCTGCCTCTCAAATACACTCCCTTTCCTCATCAGTAAGAATGAGCAAGAGGATAAGGTAAATATCATCCAAAGTGAAGTTGTACATTTGAGTGAGTAGAAATTCTTTTCTGAGTTTATCAGGATTTTTAAAACTAAATACCCCATTATTTGTTGGAAATATTCTGGCTCCGTAATTGAGGAAGAAATGTGAATGTGAACAAATCCCTCTATGCCTGGTACCTCACAATAGGGTAGGATAGGATGAGAAGTTGGAGGAGGTATCGGGTGGAAGGAAAGAATGTGAAAGTGTGTCTGTCTGGGAAGAATAAGGTAGGTTTGAGGAGGGGCCTGGGCTAGAGGAGGTAAGTGGATGGGCTGCTGGATATTGGAGAAGAGAAGAAGCACTCAGGGGAAGGACAGGCCACTGGTTTGGGGAATGGTTGTAGGTCTGGTGAAGATTGTTGAGAAAGTAGGTGGCAATAGGGTGCAGGATCATCAGTGGGATCAGTCATCAACAGTGGATGGCACAGAAGGAAAAAGGCATGTTGTCCTTGGGTTGTGAGTGAGGCTAGGAGTCTTTGTGGAGGTAGAATGTTTTTCTTTGGTGGGAAGATTTGGATCCACAAGAGAGTAGGCTAGAAAGAAGGTTGTTCTTGGAGAGTAAACAAAGGATTGGATATAGGGAACCTCTGATCATTTGCCATTCCTCTGGAGGAAGTTGTCAAGTTATCAGAGAATTTGGAAATCAAAAGTACACTAATTTGACAAATGTGATCCATTATCAAATCTGTACTGGTGGCACTAAGTGGAGTAAATGATCAAATTTTTTTCACGGTTTAATGTCTCTTTTTTATATATAATGAAAGAAAAGAGGAAAAAGGTAGAAATATTACAGAATTTCAAGCAAAGAAGATAAACAGTAAGAAATCACTAGTTGAAAAAAAAACATATTGTTCTTTTAGAAATAGTTATTCAAGTTACAGGATTAAAGCACACAAAGTGGACACTAAAGCAGTGAGAGTGCAAACAGATCTGTTCAACAATCCAACAAGAACCTAGAAATATGGTCATCAATCCCACACACCTAAACATGCATGCAGCTATATCTTTTATAGTGCTTCCTCATCCCTCTTTTTTTACAACAGCAATTATAGATTTTTAAAATTTTATTTAAAGAGAAGAAAAAAAAGCAAAACAGAAAAAAGGGTAGCAATAATACAGAATTATAAAAGAAATAAAGAAAAAGTAAAATGAGAAAAAGCCCCACTATGAAATCAGTAATTTATAAATTACATAATGTCATCCTGGATGTAGTTGTTCAAGTTACAAAGTTAAAGGGTACATAGTAAACATTCAAACAGTCAGACTACAAACAGTTCTGCTCAAAGATCCAACAAAGATTCAGCAATACGGTCATCTGTTTTACAAACTCAAACATACATGCAGTTATATCCCTTAAAGCACTTTCTTTTCCTGTCTTTTTTACAAAGCAATGACACATTTTGGTTTTATTCCACTTGCAGTTCTTATTTACTTTTTACACTAGAGACACAATATGATATTTATAAATAAATATGATTCTTATTATTTCACTAATGAGGATAGTCTCAAGTTGTCTCCATTTGCCTATGAAGGCCTCACGATCATCCTTTTTATAGCTGAGTAATATTCCATTGTATAAAAATGTCACATCTTTTGCATCCACTCTGCAGTTGATGGGCATCTTGGTTGTTTCCAGGATTTAGCTATCACAAATTGTGCAGCTATGAACATGGGTGTACATATATCACTGTGATATGAACTTTTCAGTTCTTTGGGGAAAATACCCAGGAGGGGAATAGCTGGATTGAATGGAACTTCCAATCTGAATCTTCTGAGAATTCTCCATATGGGTTTCCATAATGGTTGCACCAGTCTACATTCCCACCAACAGTGGAGCATGGAGCAGTGTTCCTTTTTCCACCGCAAGCTCACCAACAGCTGTTATCAGTTGATTTCTTGATGGCAGCTATTCTTTCCAGAGTAAGGTGGAATCTCAATGTTGTTTTAATTTGCATTTCTTGAATGACAAGTGATGGTGAACATTTCTTCGTGTATTTATTTGCCATATAAATATATCTTTCTCTGAAAACTGTGTGTTCATCTCAGATGCCCTTTTTTGGAAAGGGTCTTTGAATTTGGGGAGCTTGATGTTTTTCAATTCTTTATATGTTCTGGACACAAGTCCTTTGTCTGAGGTGTTGCTGGCTAAAATTCTTTCCCACTATGTGGGTTTTCTTTTCACTCTGTTGGTGATTTCCTTTGAAGTGCAGAATTTTTTCAATAATATGAGATCCCATTTGTTGATTCTTTGAAGTGTTTCCCGTGCAGTTTGCGTTTTGTTCATGAATTCTCTGGCTACCCATATGTCTCCAAGACTTCTACCTTCCTTGTCTTCCAGTAGATTTAATGTTTCTGATTTAATATTTAGGTCTTTGATCCATTTAAACTTTAGTTTTGTGCATGGTGATAGGCTTGGATCTAGTTTCAGTCTTCAGCATGTTGAGAGCCAATTTTTCCAACACCATTTATTAAAGAGGCTGTCCTTCTTCCAGTGAACATATTTAGCCCCTTTGTCAAATATCAGGTGGCTGAGTGTCTTTGTAGTTGTGCTTACATCTTCTCATCTGTTCCATTGATCCTCAGGTCTATTTCTTTGCCAGTACCAAGCTGATCTGATAAATGTGTCTTTATAGTACTTTTTCAAGTCAGGGAATGAGATGTCTTGCCTTTGTTGCCTAGAAATACCATTGCTATTCTAGGTTTCTTCTGTTTCCAAATGAATTTTAAATGTGTTTTATCTAGATCTGTATGGTATGTCAATGGCATTTTGATTGGGATTGCTTTAAATCTGTATAACAGTTTTGGGAGTATGGTCATTTTCACAATGTTGGGTCTTCCTAACCAAGAGCAAGAAATATCCTTCCATTTTGTAATACCCTCTTCAATCTCCTTTTTCAGCATAGTATAATTTTCAGCATATAGGTCTTTTACATTTTTCGTTACATTGATTCCTAAGTATTTTATTTTTTCACATGTTACTGTAAAGGGTGATATTTCCGTAATTTCTCCCTCAGTGAGTTTTTTGCATGTGTACAGGAATGCTATTGATTTTTGAGCATTGACTTTGTATCCAGCAACACTGCTGAGCTTGTTTATTATGTCTGGTAGTCTTTTAATGGAGATTTTTGGGTCTTCTATACAGAGTATCATGTCATCTGCAAATAGCGATAATTTAACTTCTTCCTTTCCTATCTTTATTCCTTTTATTTTTCTCTCTTGTCTGATTACCCTGGCTAGTGTTTCCAGAACTATATTGAAAATGAGTGGTGATAGTGGACATCCTTGTTGTTCCTGATTTTAAAGTGAAAGCTTTCAGGTTTTGTCCATTTTGTATAATATTGGCTGTTGGTTTGTCTTAGATGGCCTTCATAAGGTTGAGGTAGACACCATGTATTCTGAGTTTCTGAACAGTTTTTATCATGAATATGTTGGACTTTATCGAAAGCTTTTTCTGTATCTATTGGGATGACCATGTGGTTTTTATTTTTGGCTCTGTTGATGTGGTGTATTACATTTATTGATTTGCATATGTTAAACCATCCCTGCATTCCTGGAATGAACCCCTCTTGGTCATGATGTATAATATTGTTGATAATTTGCTGCATTCTATTTGCCAGTAATTTTTAAGAATCTTTGCATCAACATTCATTAGTGAGGTTGGCCTTTGAGTTTGTTTCATGAATTCTGCTTGTTTTCTATATTGTTCATTCAAAGTTTCAGTCAGTTTCCCATGCTCATGTACTTTCTTCTCTATTTCTTCTTTAGCTGTATTCAACAACTCCTTTACTAAAGTTGTTATTTCTATCTTTACATGGGAGAGTACTTCTAATTTGGTTTTTATTTCACTCGCTATCTTTTAAGAGATTCCCAGTGTGTCACTTATGGTGTCCTCTATTTCAATGTCTCCTGTACTTGCTTCTGGTGAACTATATGTTTGAGACTGCATTTTGCTTTTTTGTTTTGTCATTTTCACTCTGCCTGATGTTTTCTTTGTGTAGGAGGGGATCGCACACACTCTTTTCAGACTCAACCAAAGTCTTACAGTTAGTTGGAGCGGGTTTTACTACTGGCCCAATTTATCCACTGTACACATCTATTTTAGGGGAATACTCACCACACTAATACAGTTAATCCACTGTAGTCCTAGGTTCACTGTCTGGAAGCAAAGTTCCAAATTTTTTCACACTAACTGGAGCCTGCTGAGTTCTTCTGATGTTCCAGATGGGCGGATGGGCCTAGCAGAAGCACTCCAGGGCATTTTTCAGTCTTGGGCTGGCTTCTGAGATGTTCCATGTGGCAGGGTGCACCCACAGGGGAGTTTCCAGGCAACTTGCACCTGAGGAGGTCTTCCTTGATGTTCCTGGTGGCAGAGTGGGCCCATGGGGGTGGTTCCAGGCAGCTTATGCCTGATGCAGGCTTCCGCTAAGTTCCCGGTGACAGGGTGTGCCCACGGTGGAGGTTCCAGGCAGCTTACACCTGACGCAGGCTTCCACTACATTCCTGGTGGCAGGGCGGGCCCACAGGGGAGGTTCCAGGCAGCTTACCCCTGATGTAGGCTTCTGCTAAGTTTCTGGTGGCAGGGCCTACATGCTATTCTTGTTTGTGCAGAGAAGTCTGATGTGATTCTAATGGGTTTTACTCTATAGATAAGCTGTCTCTTTTCTCTAACAGCTTTAATTTTTTAATGATTTTATTTTTAAAAAAAAAGAAGTCAGAAAATAAAAACAAAAAGAAGAGACAAACAACAGCAATAAACCCAAAACAATAAAAATATAGGCTTTCAAAACAGAATGAGTGAAATTTAACAATGATTTTTATATTGCATGTTGTTATCTTTTTTTAAAGAAAGAAAGAAAAGAAAATTTTAAAAAACAAAGAGAAAATCAGAAGAAAAGGTAGGACAATACAGAATTCAAAAAGATTAACATCATAAAATCACTAGTTGATACATTACACATTGTCATCTTAAAATAGTTGCAAAAGTCACTAAATCAAAACACAAAAAGTGGCTAGAACTCAAACATTGATAGTACAAACCCTTCTGCTCAATAATCCAACATAAATTCAGTAATATGGTCATCTATCTTACACACTATACATACCATTGTATCCTTTAGAGCACTTTTCTTCCCTTTCACTTTTACAATATCTATTATACTTTTGGATCCCATTACTCTGTCAGTTCTTATTATTTTTTACACTAGAGAGACAATGTGATATTTACTAATGTGAGTCTTGTTTATTTCACTTATGGGGATATTCTCAAATTGCCTCCATTTAATTATAAAGGCCTCAAGATCATCTTTTTATAGCTGAGTAGTATTGCATTGTATAAAAATACATTTTTTTCATCCACTCTGAAGTTGATGGGCATTTTGCTTGCTTACAAGGTTTAGCTATCACAAATTGTGCTGCTATGAGCATGGGTGCCCATATATCACTGTGACATAACCTTTTCAGTTTTTTCTGGGATAATACCCAGGAGGGGAATAGCTGGATTGAATAGAACTTCCAATCCTAGTTTTTTGAGGAATCTCCATACTGACCTCCACAGTGGTTGTACCAGTCTGCACTCCCACCAACAGTGGAGGAGTGTTCCTTTTTCCCCAAATCCCCTGCATGATAGCATTTGTTATCAGTTGTTTCCTTGATGGTGGCTACTCTTTCCACATTGAGATAAAATCTCAATTCTGTTTTCATTTGCATTTCTCAAATGACCAGTGATGGTGAAACATTTCTTCATATATTTATTTTCCATTTGTATATCTTCATCTGAGAAGTGTATGTTCATCTTCAATGCCCATTTTTGGAGAGGGTCTTTGAATTTGGGGGGTTGATATTTTTCAATTCTTTATATGTTACAGATATAAGTCCTTTGTCTGAGGGATTGTTGGCTAAAATTTGTTCCCATTCTGTGGTTTTTCCTTTCACTTTGTTGGTGATTTCTTTTGAAGTGCAGAAACTTTTTAGTGATATGAGATCCCAGTTGTTGATTCTTTGAAGTATTTCCTGTATGGTTTATGTCCTATTCATGAATTCTCTGTCTACCCCTATGTCTCCAACATTTCTATCTACCTTGTCCTCCAGTAGATTTATTGTTTCTGTTTTAATATTTAGATCCTTGAGCATTTTGCCTTTAGCTTATAGTATGGTGATAGGCATGGGACTATTTTCAGTCTCCACCATGTTGAAAGCCTATTTTTTCAACACCAATCATTAAAGAGGCTATCTTTTTTCCAGTGACTATGTTTAGCCCCTTTGTCAAATATAAGGGGGCTGCATGTCTTTGCAGCCATGTTTGTATCCTCTAAGCTGTTCCATTGATCCTCAGGCCTATTTTTTGCCAGTACCATGATGATTTTATTATTGTGGCTTTCAAGTCAGGAAGTGAGTCAGGAATTGAGATGCCTCCTGTCTTGCCTTTATCACCCAGAATCACCTTTGCTATTATAGGTTTCTTCTGTTTCCAAATAAATTTTAGGAATATTTTCTCTAGATATGTAAGGTATGTTAGTGGTATTTTGATTGGGATTGCACTGAATCTGTACAACAGTTTTGGGAATACAGCCATTTTCACAATGTTGTTTCTTCCTAACCAACAGCAAGGTTCCATTTTTTTTTAAATTTTATTTTACAGAGAATAAAATAAAAGAGGACAGAACAATTCAGATCAGAATGGAACAATATAAGCAACATGGCACTTCACAAGACAATTGGATAACAACAATAGCTACCATAATATCTCTTTCTTTGAAACAGTTGAGCATAGCTTCACAAACAATAATATCAAACATAACAAAATAGAATAAAAACATTCAACATAATGAAACTATTACAAGGCATTCTGAACCAAATAACAGAAAATAAACAATGGCTAATATAATGTCTAATTTTCCATAAAGATTTGTTTATGGAAATCCAGTAAGAGACAACATGATAGAACCAATTGTAATAGTAGAACAGAAGCATGGTAGGACTTCAAAGCCAGATGATATTAAATCAGCAGTGGGCTGCCATAATGTCTTGTTTTCTTCAAAGTAGCTGTTCATACCATCACACATAATAAGGTCAAGTAAAACAGAATAAAACCATTCCAACCCATGAATGAAAACATTATAAGTCTTCAAAGCAATATAATGGGGATCCATGATTACCATAGAATCTTACGTATTCTTACCTTTTCTTACACTAGGGAGACTATTCAGTATTTATACATTTGAGTTTGATTTATTTCATTTATGAGTATGAATTCAAGTTGCATCCATTTATTTATAAATATCTCAATGTGATCACTCTTTATAGCTGAGTAGTACTCCACTGTATTAAAGTACCACAATTTTTTTTAACCATTCCTCAGTTGATGAGCAGTTAGGTTGTTTCCAAGATCTGGCTATTACAAATTGTGGTTCTATAAACATGGGTGCACATGTATCACTGTGGTATGATGATTTCAGTTCTTCTGGAATATACCTAGGAGTGGAATAGCTGGGTCAAATGGGACTTCCAATCCCAGCTTTTTGAAGAATCTCCATAAGACAATCCAGATAATGATTCTGGGAAGTATTTCCCATGCATTTTGGTAAGAACCAAACTGAATGAATTCTCTACCTACCCCTATGTCTTCAACATTTTTACCTACTTTGTCTTCCAACAGATTTAGTGTTTCTGTTTTAATATTTAGATCTTTGATCCATTTAGATTTTAGTTTAGTACATGGTGATAGGCATGAGTCTAGTTTTAGTCTTTGGCATCTGGATAGCCACTTTTTCCAGCACCATTTATTAAAGAGACTATCGTTCTTCCAGTGAACATGTTTGGCCATTTTATCAAAGATTAGGTGGTTGAGTGTGTTCATAGTTGTATCTTCTAGTCTAGTCCACTGATCTTCAGGTCTGTTTTTATTCCAGTACCATATTGATTTTATTACAGTAGCTTTGTAGTATAACTTCAAGTCAGGTATTGTGATGGCTCCTGCCTTGCCTTTGCTGCTTAGAATTGCCTTTGCTATTCTAGGCCTCTTCTGGTTCCAGATGAATTTTAGGAGTAATTTCTCTAGATCTACAAGTTATGTTAGTGGTATTTTCATTGGGATTGCACTGCATCTGTATAACAATTTTGGGAGAATGGCCATTTTCACAATATTTCTTCTTCCTATTCATGAACAAGGGGTGTCTTTCCATTTTCTGAGGTCTTCTACGATTTCTTTTTCAGGGTATTATAATTTTCCCTGTATGGCTCTTTTACTACTTTTGTTAGATTAATTGCTGAGTATTTCATTTTTTTGGATGCTATTGTGAAGGGTGTGACTTCTCTTATTTCTCTCTCGGTCTTTGTGTTGTTAGTGTATAGGAATACTAATGATTTTTGAGTATTGACTTTGTATCCAGCTACATTGCTGAATTTATTTATTATATCTAGGAGTCTTTTGATGGAGTCTTGGGCATCTTCTATGTAGAATATCATGTCATCTGCAAATAATGATAGTTTAACTTCCTCCTTTCCTATCTTTACTCTTTTATTTCTCTCTCTTGTCTAATTGCTCTAGCTAGTATTTTCAGTACTATGTTGAATAGGAGCAGTGATAAGGGACATCCTTGTCATGTGCCAGATTTTAAGCTAAAGGATTTGAGTTTTTTGCCATTTAATATGACACCAGCTGCTGGTTTGTACTAGATGGCCTTTATCATATTGAGGTAAAGACCATCTATTCCAATTCTTTGTACATTTCTTATCATGAATGGGTGTTGGATTTTATCAAAAGCTTTTTCTGCATCTACAGAAATGATCATGGGATTCTTACTTGTGGCTCTATTGATATGGTGGATTTCATTTATTGATTTACATATGTTGAACCATCCCGACATGCCTGGGATGAAACCCACTTGGTCATGGTGTATAATCTTCTTGATGATTTGCTGCATCCTGTTTGCCAATATTTAATTGAGAATTTTTGCATCTGTGTTCATTAGGGAGATTGGCCTGTGGTTCTCTTTTTTAGTTGGGTCTTTCTCAGGTTTTGATACTAGAATAATATTTGCTTCCAGGAATGACTTAGGGAGAATTGCTCCCCTTTAAGTTTCACTGAACAGTTTGATGAGTGTTGATATTAAGTCTTCATTGTATTTTTTGTAGAATTACTCAGTGAATCTGTCTAGGCCTGGGTTCTTCTTTGTTGGTAAGGACTTAATTACGTTTTCAATTTCATTAATAGAAATTGGGTTATTCAGCAATTTTACATCTTCTTGATCCAGCTTTGGTAGTTTATATGTTTCTAAGAATTCATCCATTTCTTCTGTTATGGAGTCTATTGAGAGTAGAGGTTTTCAAAATAGGTGTTGATGATCTGTATTTCCACAGAGTTGGTAGTGATTTCACCTTTTTCATTCCTTATTGCATGAATTTGAGTCTTTTCTTTCCTTTTTTTAATTAGGTTGGCTAGGGATTATCAATTTTATTTATTCTTTCAAAGACCAACTCTGATTCATTAATTCTTTGTATTCTTTTCTTAGTCTCTACTGCATTAATTTCTGCTCTGATCCTTGTAGTTTCCTCCCTTCTTTTGGCTTTGGGCTTGGCTTGCTCTTCATTTTCTAGATGTTTGAGGTGTAGTATCAAGTTGTGTATTTGTGTTCATTCTGTTTTCCTAATCTGGGAACTCACTGCAATAAATTTTCCTCTAAGTACTGTTTTCATTGTATCTCACAGATTACAGTAAGTTGTATTTGCCTTTTCTTTTGCTTATAGATATTGTTTAATTTGTTCTTTAGTTTCCTCTGTGACTCATTGATTGCTCAAGAGTGTATTATTCAATTTCCATGTGTTTGTGAGGGTTTTGCAGGGGTTTTTTTACCATTAATTTCCACTTTCATGGTGCTATGATCTGATAACATGCATGGGATAATTTCAATTTTTTGCATTTACTTAAATATGTCCTGTGGGTTAGTATATGGTCTATTTTAGAGAATGTTCCATGTACTGCTGAGAAGAATGTATACTCTGATGTTGTTGGATGGAACACTCTGTATATGTCTATCAAGACCATTTGTTCAAAGGTGTGATTCAGTTCTGATATTTCTTTGCTGATTTTCTGTCTAGTTGATCTGTACCTTTGTGTCAATGGTGTGTTAATGACTCTTGTTGTAATTGTGTTATTGCCTATCTGATTTTTGATTTCTGTTAATACTTGGTTTGTGTAGGTGGGTGCTGTGGAATTTGGTGCATATATGTTTAAGTCTGTCATCTCTTCCTCTTGAAGTTTTCCCCTAATTAGTATGCAGTGACTTTCTTTATCTCTTTGGATCATTATTGGTTTGAAGTTCACATTGTCTGAAAACAGAATAGCTAGCCCTTCTTTTTTTTTTTTTTTGAGTTCCTGTTGCATAAAGTATTGTTTTCCATCCTTGGACTTTCATTCTATGAATTTTCTTTTGGGTTAGGTGGGGGTTTTTTAGACAGCATATGGTTGCATGTTGTTTCTTGATCCATTTTGCCAGTCTGTTTCTTTTAATTGGTGAATTGAGGCCATTTATATTAATGGTTATAACTGTTATGTGTTGGTTTATTGCTGACATGCTATCTTTATGCTATTGTATCTTTATCTTTGCCTTCTGTTTAATTGTCTCTCTTGCTTAGTGGTTTTTTACTATGTGTCTCTGAGTATTCTTTGTAGGGTTGGTTTGGTGATCATGAAGTTCTTCAGCTGTTCTTTATTATGGAAGTATCTTATATCTCCACCCATTTTGAAGGAAAGTTTTGCAGTGTACAGCAGTCTGGTTTGGAAGTCATTTTCACTTGGGATCTGAAATATTTCACTCCATGCTCTTCATGACTTCATTGTTTGTGTTGAGAAGTCTGCTGTGATTCTGATAGGTTTTCCTTTATAGGTGATCTGTCTTTTCTCTCTAACAGCTTTTAATATTCTGTTCTTATGTTGTATTTCTGGGATGGTGATTATTATACATCTGGATGTAGTTTTATTTTGGTTATGGCTTTTTGGAGTTCTATATGTTTCACTAATCTAAATGTCAGTTTCCATTCTCATGTTTGGGAAATGTAAATAGCCTCTTGATATCATTTGTGTTGTCCCCTTCTTTTTCATTTATCCCTATTAATCTTATGTTGTTTTTCTTTGCATCATTTTGCAATTGCTGAATTGTTATTTCCTGGTTCCTTGCTGTTTGTAGAAGATCTTTCCTTTCCTGTTCACTAACTGCAATCTTATCTTCAAGGTCTGAAATTCTACCTTCACTTTTGTTGGGCCAGTTTTGGCACCTTACAATAGAATTTTTGATTTCATGTATATCTCTTTGAAACTACTTCATACATTCTGTTTGTTTCTTGCACTGTTCATTCAGGGATTCTATCTGTTTGCTTTGTTCCTTTAATATTTTATCTGTGTCTTCTTTAGATGCATTCACTATTTCTTTCACTACTTTTATCATTTCTTCTTTTACCTGGGAGAGTATTTCTAATTAGAGTTCCTTTATAGCTTCCTGTACTTGCTTCTTTATTTCAGTTGATATCATTTCAAGTATTGCAGGTGTATGAGTAGTATTTTCTTCTATGTATGTGACTCCCAGGCTTTTTTGGGATGGGCTGGAGGTTTGAGATTGCATTTTAGTCTTTTGCTTTGTCATTTTACTATATTTCCGTGTTTCAAGCAATGTTCCAAAACTTTCCTGAGCATGTTGGGAATCATCTCCTGTGCCCTCAGCTCTTGGGATTAATGGGTCTTGGTTCCCTAGATTGAATGAAGGTTGCTGGGTGTGGTCCACTGAAGCCTGCAAAGCCTTCCAAGCACCGGGATCAATATCCCAAACTCTCCCAGGCCAGAGCCAGGGAGCTGGAACTCTGCTCGCAGCCATGCGGGCCACCTCCCCTCTTGGATCTGGCTTGTTCCCCTGGTTGAATAAAGGTCACTGGGTGTGGTCTACATAAGCCTGTGAAACCTCTCCAGACTAATCCAATGTCCTAGGGGGCTGGGTGGGCACCCCAGCACTGGGAGTGATGTCCTAAACTCCCCCGAGCTAATGCCAGTGACCTGGAACTTCTCTTGCCCTTGCCACTGCACAAGCTGGAACTCCACTCTTAGCTGTGTGGGCCTACCTCTCCTTGTAGCTGGCTTGTTCCCCTGGTTGAATAAAGGTCACTGGGCATGGTCCACTCAAGCCTGGGAAGCTTCTCCAGGTTAATCCAGTGTTGTAGGGGGCTGGGCGGTCACCCCAGCACTGAGAGTGATTCAACCACTTCCCCTGGTTGAATCCCATTTTCTAATATTCTCTTCAATCTCCTTTTTTAGAGTAGTATAATTTTCAACATATAGATTTTTTATATTCTTGGTTAGGTTGATTCCTAAGTATCTCATTGTTTTAGATGCTATTGTGAAAGGCAATAATTCCATAATTTCTCTCTCAGTGAGTTTTTTGTGTACAGGAATACTATTGATTTTTGAGCATGAACATGCTCAAAAGTGTACAGAAAGGCTATTGATTTTCGAGTATTTATTTTGAGCTTTGCTGCTGAATTTATCACCTCTAGTAGTCTTTTACTGAAGCTTTTGGGGTCTTCTACATACAGTATCATGTTATCTGCAAATAATGATAATTTAACTTCTTTTCCTTTTTTAATTGTTTTATTTCTCCTTCTTGTCTGATTGTTCTGGCTAATATTTTCAGAACTATATTTAATAGAAATGGTGATAGTGGCTATCCTTGTCTTGTTCCTGATTTTAGAGTGAAGGCTTTCAGTTTTTGTCCATTTGGTATAATGTTGGCTGTTGGTTTGTCATAAATGGCCATTATGAGACTAAGGTACATACTTCTATTCCTAGTTTCTGTAGGATTTTTATCATGAACAGGTGTTGGACTTTATCAAAAGCTTTTTCTGTGTCTATTGAGATGATCATGTGATTTTTATTTTTGGCTCTGTTGATGTGGTGTATTACATTTATTGATTTGTGTATGATGAACCATCCCTGGATTCCTGGAATAAATCATACTTGGTCATGGTGTGTAATCTTCTTTATGATTTGCTGCATTCTATTTGCCAATATTTTAATGAGAATCTGCATCAACTTTCTTTAGTGATATTGGACTATACTTCTCCTTTTTGGTTGGGTCCTTCTCTGGTTTTGGTGTCAGAGTTATACTTGCGTCCAAGAATGAGTTAGGGAGGACTGTTTCTCTTTCAATTTCATTGAAGTGTTTAAAGAGTATTGGCATTAAATCTCCTCTAAATATTTTATAGAATTCAGCTATGAATCCATCATGACATGGGCTTTTCTTTGTTGGTAAGTTTTTAATTCCATTTTTTATTTCAGTAGTTGACATTCGGTTATTCAAAATTGTTATACCTTGGTTTATATGTTTCTAGAAATCTCTTCATTTCCTCTGTGTTTTCTAACCTATGTGAGTAGAGATTTTCAAAGTAGGTGTTCAGGATCTTTTGAATTTCCATGAGATCTGTAGTAATTTCCCTCTTTTCAGTCTTTATTGCATGGATTTGGGTTTTTTCTTTTTCTTGATAAGGTTGGTTAGAGGTTTATCAATTTTGTTTACTCTCTCACAAAACCAGCTCTATGATTCATTAATTCTTTGTGTTTTCTTTTTTTTAGTTTCAACTGCATTAATTTCTGTTATAATCTTTCAAATTTCTTCTCTTATATGAGCTTTGGGTTTGACTTTATCTGCCTTTTCTAGAAGCTTCAGATGTAGCATCAGGTTATTTATTTGTGCTCATTCTGTATATACTTCTCTCAGAACTGCTTTCATTGTGTCCCATAAGTTATGGTGTGTTGTATCTGTATTTTCAATATATTGTAGGTATTGTTTTATTTCTTCTTTAGTTTCATCTGTAACCCACTGGTTGTTCAGAAGGTTGTTATTTAATTTCCATGTATTTATACAGGTTTTGAAGCTTTTTGCCATTGATTTCCAATATTAGTGCACTATGGTCGGATATTAATGCATGGGATAATTTCACTCCCTTTGCATCTACTTAAGAATGTTTTAGAGACAGGCCGAGTGACTTTCATTCAACCATGGGAGCCAGGCCCACACAGCAAGGTGAGTTCCAGCTCACTGGTGCTGGCCCAGGGAGAGTTTGGGACCATTGCTCCCGGTGGCTGGATGCCTGCCCAGCCCTCTAGGACACTGAACTAGGCTCAAGACGTTTCACAGGCTTGAGTGGACCATGTCCAGCGACCTTCATTCAACCAAGGGAGCCAGGCCCATGCCACAAGTGGAGCCAGGCCCATGCTACAAGGTGAGTTCCAGCTCAACGGTGCTGGCCCAGGGATTTTGGACCATCACTCCACATGGTTGGGTGCCCACCCAGCCAAGTAGGACACTGCACTTGGATCCAAAGTTTTCACAGGCTTGAGCGGACCAGGCCCTGTGACCTTCATTCAACCAGGGGAGCCAGGCCTGCTCCTCGAGGGGAGCCAGGCCCGCACTGCAAGAGGAGCCAAGGCTGTGTGAGTTCTGGGAGCCTAGGGCACAGGAGGTGATTTCCATCAAGCCCAGAGGAAGCTTTGGAACATCACTTGAAACATGTAAATATAGGAAAATGATCAAAAAAAGTCCAAAATGCAATCTCAAACCTCCAGCTCATCCCAAGAAAGCCTAGGAGACATGTACATAGAAGAAAATACTAGTCATACATATGAAATGCCTGAAATGATATCAACTGAAATAAAGAAGCAAGTACAGGAAGATATGAAGGAACTCAAATCAGAAATAATCTCCTAGGTAAAAGAAAAAATGATAAAGGTAGTGAAAGAAATAGTGAATGCATCTAAAGAAGACACAGATAAAATATTAGAGGAACAAAGCAAAAAGATAGAATCCCTGAATGAACAGTAGAAGAAACAAACAGAATGTATGAAGTAGATTCAAAGAGATATACAGGAAATCAAAAATTCTATTGAAAGTTCCCAAAACCACCTCAATGAATGTGAAGATAGAATTTCAGACCTTGAAAATAAGATTGCAGCTAGGGAACAGGAAAGGAAAGATATTTTAAAAATAACAAAGAATCAGGAAATAACAATTCAATTTTTCCACTAATGAGTATGTATTAACCATCTCTATCTCTTTTAATCATTTTAGGTTTGAAGGTCATGTTGTCTGCAAATAGAACTGTTACCAATGCTTTTTTCTGGGTTCCTGTTGCATGGAATACTGTTTTCCATCCTTTGACTTTTAATCTATGAGTTTCCTTTTGGGTAAGATGTGTTTCTTGTATACAGCATATTGTGGGATCCTGTTTCTTGATCCATTTTGTCAA